>OY811972.1:238795-296295 GCA_963681505.1 Eunapius fragilis
CCAATACATAAAAGAAGTCACTCCATGAAGTCACCGCTTTTTAAAATCCGTGGATCACAAGTAATTACGGTACACTGTTGGAGTGCGCACGTGAGTCCCATTAATAAATAGCTGGCGATTGGGGTGAGCATGAATCACTCCGTTAATTTCTCTCCCCCCTAGGGGTTGGTTATCGTACTTTGGCCGGCCAGCTGGACCATACGGTAGCGTTGGGTTGGTGGGTAAGGGCTTTTTCCGCTCCTGCCTTCGCTAATATGGTTAGCGTACTGTACTAGTACGCAGGCTAGCTTGGCCTTGGGTCCTATCCACCTATTGCTACTAGTATTGTGGAGCGAAGGGGGGAGGGGGGCGGGATTGTACAGCCAGGTATTTTTTTAAAATGCAGTAGCATGATGAAAAGCGTACTGACGTGTTTGTGAACTAAGTGTCTTACACTTTTTCCTGTTTGGCGACTACTGGTTCCCTCTGTGTAGTTTGGAGTTTGCTGGTCTCTGTTCCTGACTACTGGTTCTTCTACTCAGTCTGGAGGTTGCTGGTCTCTGTTTTCCTGGCTCTGTTCAGTGTTCTGTTGAAATCAGGTTAGAACCACAAATAATTAGAACCACCAATAAGTACATGCATGAGGTGGACAATGGTGTCCTGGATGGCAATGGGAAATTGAACTGTTCCTTCGTTTCAGTGGTGGGGGGTGGGTCTTATAGGATGTTGTGGATGGGGGTAGAATGCTGTGAAACCTTGTTACCTTTCTGCCTTCCACTTCAGTGATCCACCCCTCACCATGCTGCGAAGCGCCACCTGCTTCCTGTCTCACCTCCCCACCCCATCGGCCCTTGCACACCCTCGTACGTCCTACTTGCCAGGGCTCCACTTTCGCAAGGTGAGTTTGCCCCCCTGCCCGCCCCCAATGCTCCAATCAGCGAGCGCACCACTCACTCCTTCTCACACACACAAAACCTTGCAACACATGCAGCTGCGTGTGTTTGCTAGGAGGCCCAATGATGAAAGCCATGCCGAGGTGGAAGTGAAGGACGATGCCTCTGTTGCCGCGCTGCAAAATGCGATCATTGTAAACCTCAAGCTCGACATGTCCCCTAACTGCGTGCGCCTCTTACGCGAGGTGGAGGGCGGCGTGCCCGTGCTCTTGAACAGTTGCAAGAAGCTGGCGGACCAGGGCATGTTTGAGGGCTCCACGGTGGTTGTGGAGGTGACGACGCCTCAAGTGACTAGTGCGTTGTTTGGTCTGTTCTCTATCTCCTTGGTTACCCTTTCCCTCTTACTCCTCCAATCCAACACACACACAACAGCCCTGGAGATTCGCTTGAGGATGCCCAAGGGTCGGGAAGCCACAAAAATCATCCAGCACTTCACCTCAGCACCAGCCTTTGACCGGTTCTTGGTTGGTCGCACCCTTTACCACATGCGCACCGCCAAGGGAGGCGACAAATACATCTCAATTGTCACTGACCTAGACGAAGCTGTCTCAGTGAGCACTACTGCTGGGGACTTCCTCATGCTGGATGACCCCACTACTATGCTGAGGGATGATGTCTCCAACCTCAAATGCTTTAGCATGAACGTGGCAGGTGGCTTTGAAGAGCTGTCCAACAAAGCCATAGCCATTAACAAGGACTTGCTCAAGGCATATGGTGGCTTCCTGGAACCTCTGAATGACGGCAGGGGCGTTACATTTTATGATTATGCTGGAAATGCATACGTGCAGTGTGATGGGCTCGTCAGGAACACAGAGGTGGTGCTGCTCAATGAGGCAAAGATGCACTTTCATGAGGAGGACGTCAAAGAACTGTATTTTACAGCAATGAAGCTGAACACCATTAAGGCCTACCCGCACCTGTTTACTAGCGACCCTGAAGACATCATTGAGCAGCTGAAAGGCCTTAAAATTGTGCTCATAGCCAGCGGCTCAAGTTTCACGAAGAAGGCAGAGGAGGACTGTGAGAAGGCTGGAATACACCGAATTCGCCAAGATGGCTCTGGGTTTTCATGCACCTTGGCTAGCCTCACACTCGCATCCTAAATTGAGGGGTGCAGAAGCTAAGAAATTCTGGATGTAAGGCTCACATCTATATTGTGTTCTTGGTAACAATGTTTTTATATCAATTTTATAATCATGATCACTCGTGAATCGACCATGCATGTATAGTACGTGCTTGTTCAGTGCCAAGAAAGTTAACGTCTTCAAATGCTACGAATCTGCAAGTTATTGGTTAGGGGTACAAGGGGAGAATGCTGCTCCCTTCCCTCCCTTGCTAGCGCTACATGCATATATATAACTTAAGCTAAATGTAGGTGGCATGGTGGTTATTTTAACTGTGTCCAGACCTATATAGTAGTACACTTCTGTATAGAAATGGATAGCTTCGTTTAAGATAGCAATGATATATGCTTTGCATGGTCATATCATATTTGGTGCAGACGATTAAATCGCTTTTTAATGCAACGTATTCATAACTCAAACCGCGAGTCAAAAAAACAAAAGTCTGGGAACGACAACACTAAGCGCAACTATTATTCGGTGTTCAGAGAATTTTGACTTTTGAACGGAGTGGTAGGTGAGTCTGAATGACTTTTATTTCTCTTTTCTCTGTATATGACCTATCTAGTCCTAGTCAGAATATCGAGCCTTTATTGAACGTATAGCTTCTGGTAGGTGAAATGTTATGGCAGAGCGTTCTGAGTGTCGCCTGTGTCTGGTAACTCCTGTATAATGACATATTTTTTTCTCTTTTCTTTCCATCTAGCGCTTATTTAACGTACAGCTTGATAGTAGTTCCGTCCAACTATTTTCAAAGGTGAGAGACGGAGGCGGGAAAGGGCAAGGCTGTATTGCTATAATGGTAATGGGTTGTGCACCGTATGTGCCATTTGGGTGGTGCCGTTTTTGCATAATTGTGATGCTTTATACGCTGTTACAATTCCTGTTTATATGGAACTCATGTGAGCATGTGTCTTGACACCTTTTGCTACAATGATCTATTTATAAATGCGCGGATAATCTGTCTGTCCATATGTGTTCGTTTTTTGTTTGGCTGAGCCGTTTTCGACATTAGTGGGCTCTTTCAATTCCTTTCTACGATCAGAGATCTCTGCTACGATGCGCAGACAGTGAGGGGCTTAATTTTTTGAATTTCACTCCTTTTTCTCTCTGTGTTCCTGTTCCTGCTGTTGAATTGCGCGCATTCAATATCCAACATTTAATTATCCCTATGGCCTGCGGGTGTAAAAGAAATTAGTCAAAATCACGTCCCAGTTCTAACGCTAAAAGATTTGCACCAGCACCTAACGGGTCGGTGTTCGTTTCTTGAGCGTCTGGTATGGCCGTTTTTGAGAAGAAAAGAAAGTGGGCTCTTTCAAACTTCGATTCCGATGCGCAAACAGTGACAGGCTTACTTTTTTTCAAGTTCACACATATTTCTCTCTGCACGCTGTGCACATTAAAGTATTACTATGTACATGTAAACCAAAATGTCATTGTAATAGATTAGTAATGGTGATATTCTCATGCATGCAGAGCTGCAACAGGCATCTAGTATTCCAAATAGCCTTAGATAGTACACCCTGGCTGGGTATGTACATATAGGATCCCTATAGAGAAATGCTGGCCATTGGGGGGGGGGGGGGGGGGGGGGGAACCTGAATTTTTACAGGAATGCATAATAGAGGTACTACTGTGTACATATGTAAAGGTTGATACCTTTGGTAAAGTACAGGTATGCTTGTGGTCTCCATTGTATTACACTATTGGACATTTTGTAATAAGGTAATGGCTCATTTTGATAATCAGACGGGCCATTGGGTTGTTGAATTCCGGCAGATCTTGTCAGCCTGTCGCATACTGGCGACCCAGAATAAGGCAGCTGCTGCCATCTCAGGAAGGGGTGGGAGGAAGGGGATCCTGTCCCCCCCCCTCCTAATACCCAGTGGGTGTGGCTGACCGGGTATGTCTGTGTGTGTAGAGAGTGGAGCTTAAGTCTCATCCACAACACCTCGCTAGTTCCCCTAAGCCATTTCCTACCCTGTCATAGACCAGCTGAGCCCAGTCCACATGGTCCCAGCCCAGTCCACGTGGTCCCAGCCCAGTCCACGTGGTCCCAGCCCAGTCCACGTGGTCCCAGCCCAGTCCACGTGGTCCCAGCCCAGTCCACGTGGTCCCAGCCCAGTCCACGTGGTCCCAGCCCAATCCACGTGGTCCCAGCCCAGTCCACGTGGTCCCAGCCCAGTCCACGTGGTCCCAGCCCAGTCCACGTGGTCCCAGCCCAGTCCACGTGGTCCCAGCCCAGTCCACGTGGTCCCAGCCCAGTCCATGTGGTCCCAGCCCAGTCCACGTGGTCCCAGCCCAGTCCACGTGGTCCCAGCCCAGTCCACATGGTCCCAGCCCAATCCACGTGGTCCCAGCCCAGTCCACGTGGTCCCAGCCCAGTCCACGTGGTCCCAGCCCAATCCACGTGGTCCCAGCCCAGTCCACGTGGTCCCAGCCCAGTCCATGTGGTCCCAGCCCAGTCCACGTGGTCCCAGCCCAGTCCACGTGGTCCCAGCCCAGTCCACATGGTCCCAGCCCAATCCACGTGGTCCCAGCCCAGTCCACGTGGTCCCAGCCCAGTCCACGTGGTCCCAGCCCAATCCACATGGTCCCAGCCCAGTCCACGTGGTCCCAGCCCAGTCCACATGGTCCCAGCCCAGTCCACGTGGTCCCAGCCCAGTCCAGGTTTTGAGGGTAGTGACTAACATTAACATAAATCCTTGCTGTGAGGGAGAGGCTGCTACAGAAGATAGGGTAGACATTTCGGTGACCACTTCTTCCTCTTCTTTATCAGGGTCATTCCACATCAGTTGAGCCCTTTTTTTTTTACACAATATGAGCTAATATAAATTTCCCATTCTTCTTATAGGTATGTACACTTTCGTTGATACATGTGTACCACAAACCTCTTTGTTATGGAAATATCAAGCACTGATATCATGATGACCGTTCATAATTTGCATCATTTTAACTAAAGACCTGTATGACATTGACCTGTGTAACGAACTTAAATTTTTTCATAGGAGTTTACAGTAAAAAATTATGTTTTAGAAGTAAATTATTTCGTTACTCCAAAAAAGAAGGGTTGCTAGATTGTATCAGGATCACAACAGAGATGGCTTTTAAATATTCATAGTTGAACATAATGAACTACCTGTTGCACTGGTCAACTATGAAATTATAAGAAGCCAATTCTGTTGTGATGAAGTCACTGGTTTAGCAAGGTGTAATAACCAAACCCTTACTTCACCCAGAACCAGATAAGGTGCTCCTGATACAATCTAGCAACCCTTCTTTTTTGGTGTTATTTGGAAATTATTTATTTATTTCCATAACATCAACATTTTAGTGATTATGGCCAATCCTGTAAACCCCTATTAAGTTCGTTACGCAGTTCAATGTCATACAGATCTTTAGTTAATTCCAAAATGATGCAAATTCTTACAAGGAAGTAGGTAAATCAATGCAAAGTATGGTATAAAAGGTTATGATGGGAATTAAATATTCAGTGCTCGAGGTTTCTGATACACATATATCAAGCAATTTTGTGTACATACCTGTAGTAGTGATAGGATGGAAACCCACCATTTTCATCGCCCTCTACGCCAGTATTGTCTCTTTCATTGGCATAGAGGGCTTCTAAAAAAGTCCCCCGCCCTACCTCCAGCTCCAGCTAGCCTGGGAGGGTCCAACTCTGGCTCCTCCCCTCCGCCAGTCCCAATTCCAATCCCTCTGGTCCCAAACACTACCCTGCCAGCCTCGGCCCCACCACTGTGGCTGTGTGGGCCAACCCCACTCCCTACCACCATGCCACCATTGCCGCGCGCCATGTTTCCCATAAGGGATCCACCTCGGTTTTCTCTTTCTTATTTCACCATCACCATCTTTCCCATCTCTCCCACTTTGGCCACCTCCACTATTCCCCAATTGCACACCTCCCTGTTTTCCTATCTGAGCCGTTTACTTCCAGCTAGATTTCCTAAGCCTTTTTTTTTTGGTTGGTTCCCTCCTCCACGGTGTAGTTAGCAGCATTGTTTAGTCCTTCTACAACCTCCACTGTTCCTAGTACCTCCCCTTTCTCCCTCAAACAACTTTCTCCAAACAACCTCCCTTACTTGTGTATCTTCATAGCATGCTTACTTTTTTACTTCTAACTTCCTTCATTTCTTCATGTCAACTTCCAAACTAGCTTTCTCCTCTTCCCATGCGCGTATTATTTCTTCATCTCTCCCATCCTCTATCTGTTTTTCTAGCTCACTTATTTGACCAGAGGTTTTCTCCAGCAAAGTGTTAAAAGTGGCTTCTACACATTGCTAGTAATTCAATGGAAGTGTTGGAATTTGTTTCCATTTTCTTTTTAGAGCATCATTGGCCTTATATGCTACACAAGGTACAAATGCTTTCAGGCCCAACAGGTAAATACAGTTTTGTACACATTCGTTAGCAAAAGCTAGGTGGTGTTCGAGTACAAGCTTGCTATGGAGCATTTTAAGTACTGTTTAGGGAGTAAACAGGGGTTAATGGCCTGTGGTAAACCACCTAGGTTAGCATTGGGGCCCGTGCAGGGCCGCAGCCGTTTTATTGTTAAGGTTAACTATGGAGCCGGCTTATGGGTCTATATATGCCTTAGCACAGTGGCCCTGGCTATCGCCTAGGTCATTGCAGGAGGCAACTTTGATGCACCCACCCACACCACACTCATGGTTTGTATTTGTATTTGTGCTGGTCATCGATTTCATGTTGTGGTGGGCGGGGCCCTGAAGGCTTGTCCCTTCCTGGCAACCCAAGCCTGGACCAGCGTCCTGGCCTTGGTACACAGAGCACCCAGTGGTGGTCAGCATCACCCGTGGTCTCTGTTGCCGGTCATCCCAAACCCGGCCGACTGCGACCAGCGTCTCAGCTCAGTCACTGGGGTCCACAGTGGCTGGGTGACCAGCGTCACTGCCAGCCACACCCTGCAGCCGGGGTATTGGGAGGGGAGGGGGGACTCAGGCCTAGTGGGAGCCCTTGCCTGCTACCCCTATTTCTCGCCAATCCATCAAAGGGTTTGAGCTAAATGGCGATAAGGGCTAAGAGCTGAGCATTCATCTAAGGGCTAAGAGCTGAGCATTCATCGCAGGGGTGGTTACCATGGAGTAAATTAACTATATTTCTTAGTTTTTGTATTCATGTCTATGTTTGCGTTTGCTGGTCCACTATCTTGACTTGTTTCAGTATCTGCGTCAGCCCTGGCTCCTAAACCACGCTCACTTCTCCCAACATCACTTTCAGTCCTATTCCCAACACGCTCATAGCTACTACCATTTCCCTGTACTTGCTCATCTCCATGATTCACTCTTACAACTTTGTCTTCTCTATCAGGGTGTGCCCCTATGCTGTCTTCACTTTCCCTCACTAACCCATTGTCCCCAGGTCTCTCTATCTCATTTCTTCTCTCTTCCTCACTCTCTTCTGAGTCTGCTATTATGGGTATCACCTTTCTATTAATAGCCACCTCAATCACGGATACATCCTCAAGTGATGGGGCTCGTCCATCCCCATTTCCTTCAACTGAGGTAAGCTGCCATATTAGAACCAGTTTTTTAATGGACTGTACAAGTCAAACGCATCGTCTGAGGACATTTTAACACCACCAAGTGTCACTACTGATGGATGCGCACCATACTATCGTTTTTAAAGTTTTCCAGCACCTTTTGTTTTGTATATCCACTCGCACCTCTGAGGGGGGGGGGGGTTTGCGATGAGTGCCAAATTAGAACAGGGGGTGTGTCGTAGCTTTTTAAATAGTTTCTATCGTACAGACAACCAGCAACACCGCCAACATATCTAGAAGTATCCGAAGTGAAGTTCTATAACACACAAAAAAAAAAAACATATAATCTCACTTTTGCATTCATATCAATCACATTCATCAAAACAAAGTAATTGTTTAATTACTTTGTGGTTGATTTGTTTTAATAAAAGTTTCAAGAATGTGATTGATATAAATGCAAAAGGAAGATTAAATATGGCAGCTTGGCTTTTGTACATTTGACATATTATAATTATTGCCCAATCATAGCATAACATTTCTGTGTGCTATCAGATTTTCATTTTGACATACAATACGCAGGATCAAACATAAAGGTGATGAAAAAAATATTATCACGTTATCCACTGTAGAGCGTAAACATGCATTGTTTGTTTAGTTTCTAGTTGGCAGCGCTTGTTACGGGCACGTCTTCTTCCGCAGTAATATATTCTTATGCTTGCAATAAAAGTGTAGCCTGTACAGTAGCGCTTCTTCTGGTTTGATGCAATAAACTCTTCCCTTTGATGTGGTTGGGTTAGGGTTAAACTTATGTTCAGCTTTTCCCTGGGTGGAGGAACAGAACTTGCATCTCATTTGTATCGTCATAATTCTCCATGATCATACTGGGAGTTGTACTCACATGTTACATGTAACCAGTCATGTCCTCCTTCAATAGCAACTCACGATGTTTCGAAACCTTCACTTTTTCGCTTTTGAAGGGATTTGAGTATACCTTCACGCTTAGCATGCTGGTTTATTTGGCATTGGATAGTAGGCATGAAACGGTTGGGTTCCAACTATTGTCATAGAAGCACGACGTTGGAAGGTCTAAAACACATTGGTCCGGCAAATGAATTAATAATGAAGTGGGTGTATGTGAAGGGGTGGGTGCGGGATGGGTGAGCACTGTTAGCTCCCCCAACCGGGTCTGGGGCTCCACCACAGAAGCTTTGCAAGTTGTGCATTATTAACGTCCTAAACCATAATGAATTTCATTAGCCCTCGAATTACTGCTGAGGTGTTGGTAGAGACAGTGTACTAGGGTGCTTTGGTCCCAGTTGTTGTGCCCACTTAAATGCCAAGACCACCTTGCATTTAAGTTTATAAATATCTAATTGTAATGACTCAGTGAGTACCCTTCCCTCATCCCCGTATGCATTTGTGTGGTGCCTGGGAAACCAGTTTTGGTCAGAAGACACAGCTGCTAGCTTGTTATTTTACACGTAGGTGTGGTTATCTTATGACAGGCTCTGAAGAGAATGGCTCGTAGCCTGTTACTTTACATGTACGTAGATAGTTATCTTATGTTATGACCTAATCATACTTTACATGACGTAGATGGTTATCTTATGTTACAACCTGATCATACAATCATCTATGATCCCAGCATTCAACAATGTTTTCCTCCCTAAACAAATCCATTGATGCTATGGGTATAATTGTCGTTCTTCAAAACTAGCTCAAATTATACATCATTGAAGGAAGACGACCATAATTTTTTTTTTGGTCTCAAGCGTGAGAAAATATTATCGGCAAAAGGACACAGTTTTGTGACATGGAACCAACGTCACTCTGTAGATTTTTGTGTTGTCATCTGATCATGACAGAATCTGATTCTCAGTTATACCTCTAACGTTTTCCTTAATGACATTCATTGCTTTCGAACTCAATCTTGTACATATCCTTCTTACCTTAGTAGCTGTCATAGTAAGTTGATCAGTGGAGAAATGAAACCAACTGAAATGCATAAGTCAAAAATAGAACGTTTTGTACAAATAGTGTTCAATGGCTCAATCTCTTTGGAGAGAACAGATTTCCACTTTCATACACTGAATCAAGAACTAGCAAGCATCAAAGTTAAGGCCCGCAGCGTAAATATAGCACAGGTTTGGAATATTAAGTGCCAGAACTAGCAATCGATTTACACATGTAAACTAATTATTACTATCACCATTGTGGTTGAAATTCAGACAATGCAGAGTGTTGTGTTTCTACTACTCAGTTGAGAACACTCATTCTCACTTGGTAGGGTATAGCCAGGATGTGTGGCATGATGGCCAAAAGATGGCATCTCTTCCCTATGCACCACCACCTCATCTGAGATCCACTGTTCATACGTGGGGGGGGTGTAGTGGTTGATATTGAAGCCAATGAAGTTTGCTAGGTACATGTATTTAATGATAACGTGTGCAAATTGTGTAGAAGCATAAATAAATGTAATAAACTTCTTCACATTTATTGCTCATTCTTAAACTACGACATGATTCACAAGTAGTGTTTGTTTCACAGATGTCCACCAGTAGGCTGTCATTGACAGCATCGTCAAAGAGCAAAGGAAAATCATCCGCAGTAACGATATCAGCCCCCATTTGGAAGCAAAGACTCTTTTCTTGCCAATGGAATCTATCCCAGCCTACGGCAAAGTACAGCCTGAAAGAGCTTATTACACAACAAAACGGTTGGAATAGTGATTCTGAAGCACTGTGTTCTTGGTTAATAGAGAGATACAACTCATCAATATCAAATGGAGATGTAGAACTTAGTGCTGTAGACGACTCCAGTCACTACAAGTCTGTTAAGGAAGGGGATACTTGTTTTGTTCACGGTCCTACCTACTACTTGCTTGATGGACAGAAATATTCTCCTCTTCTAAACTTAAGGCCTTACGTATCTTCTTTGATATCCCCTGATGTTGGCATTGTGTACAAACCTTTCATTGTATTACACTGTGAAATAAATTCTTCTTCTCCAATGACAAACACTGTTGCAAAACTTGCAGCAAACCTTACTGATGAACTGCGTTTTGAACGACACTATGATCCAAATATCTCAAAGATCGTAGGCTTCGCCTTTCCAAATAGTTCTACCAAGGAGTATGTCTGTAAAGTTACCGTGGAATTTAGGAATCTGACTTTCTATGTCACCTGTAGAACATTTGAATTAGCTGACCCTGCCATTACATCTGAAGTGAATCAAGCAATTAAGGGCCACTTGAAATTAGCTACTGATCTTTACAAAAAACCAATGAATCCGTACACTTTGGTTCCTTTTTCTAACACCGATATTGATTTGCTTTGCAAAAGTATTGGTGCAATGGGGCAGGTCCAAGTTGAAGGGTCATTGAAACAAGTGGACTCGCAATCCTCCCTTGTGTTTCATGACGATAAGAAGTATTACAAATACTGTCCTGATAGTACTGAATGTTTATCACTTTTCGATTTTTTGGGAGAATCCAGTGATCGCCTTGTTTTCCCACAGCAAATGTTGCATGTCGAAATAGACGAAGCAGAACCATTTCGTTTCTTCGTTTTTCCTAAACAAAGGTTTCAGTTGACATCCTTGCGCATCTCTCAGTTGAAATCATGCCTCTTTTACTTAGCAAGTGGCATTAAAGACGCACTGGAGGAGCTGCATGGCACGTACAAGCGTGCACATCTTGATGTACGGCTGGCAAATGTGTGTTTTGATGATGGCCATGTGAAATTGATTGATTTTGATCGTTGTCGGCATACCAGTGTAAAGGATGTAGCAAGCGAGTATAATAACCATTATATGTACACATATAGTGCTGGTGTGGCAAAGCCACGTGTGTCACTTTTGGATTGGAAACAGTTGGGTCTGCTGATTTATTCCATATTGAAGGTCTCTAAACAGGATGCTGACCTGAAATCTGATGACTTCAGCAGAATAAAAGAGGATACCCAATCATTGGTGTATAGTCTGGTGTATAATCACATGTGGGATGACAACTGTGTCAACAGCCTTTGTCGTGATAAAACGGTTGAGCAATGTTTTTTTCAGGATCAGTCACCACCAGCAGAGCAGGAGCCTCATCATAGTGATCATGGTATGTTCTGTAGGCACTGCTGTACACACATTATTCATATGAGACAATCAAATTAGTAGTACAATTGTTGCACCACACACAATGTTGAAGTGTATGATTTTAATTTTGAATAATTGTTTGTTTCAAGCATCATAGGATGTATCTAGTCCACAAATGTCATGTGTATCCAATTGGACTAAACTTTCTAGCATGCACGTATGTCCAATGACACAGCATTCAATTCAATC
The DNA here is from genome assembly GCA_963681505.1 of Eunapius fragilis. Taxonomy (NCBI): domain Eukaryota; kingdom Metazoa; phylum Porifera; class Demospongiae; order Spongillida; family Spongillidae; genus Eunapius; species Eunapius fragilis. The sequence goes on from OY811972.1 coordinate 250,699, forward strand.
TCTTATTGTCATGTACCTAAATATAGGTTAGACACTGAATCCGAGGGATCTTCGTGATTTAGAATCCCCGAGGGCCCTGGGCTGTAGCGTCCCGAGCGGTAACGATGGCGCTACTAAGGGCCCAGGGGATTCTAAATCACGTAGATCCCGAAGGTTTCAGTGTCTAACCAATTTAGACAATAGCAATGCGTAGGTAGCATTATTGCGCAACACGATAACAATAACAGGAGATATTTTAAGTGCCAGTGGGGGGGGGATTCTAAGTGCCCGGGGGCACTTAGAATCCCCCCCGCACTGGCACTTATTAAGTCCTCCTCACGGCTGAATCACCTCCTTTGGGTAGCGGATCTGATTCAGACAGGGTAAGAATTGGCTGTGTGTAGTATTGTTCACTTTGTATGAAATCATTGGTATCTTTAAAAATGAATCTTCTTGAAACCACCATGTACTGGTACTACATGTATATTACTCCTTTGAACACACTGTTGTTGTATTGAATGATAGAAGAAATGATGTATTTATATTTAGTACATGTGTATTTTTCTTTTGAAGCCATGGAACAAGGATACCAGTCAAGCACACAGGGTACCTATGAAGAGTGTGAACCACCACCCAACAAGAAAATAAAAGGTGCGTGTTTCAATCGATGTTCATTGTTAACCTTTTTTTTTTCTAACATGCGTTTGATGTGTATATGTTGAAACGAATATATCTGTTTGGCCCATAACTATTTGCTGCTCTTATAATAGCTTGTCAAAGTTATGCGACTGAGTTCATTCATTATTATAAGGACTGAGAGGCACATTTCAGTCTGCATTGCACTTACAGGGTAGTTTGCTCTGCCTAGTTGCTATTAGAACAGTGAAAATAGCTATGGTTTCAAAACTCTCACCAAAACTGATAAGGCAAAGCTGTCTTGTACAACGCTGCATGGCCATTGAAAGTTGCAACCACTTGTAATTTACTGAGCCAACAGTTTCAGTGTGTATCATCAACATCATTTTCATAATTTACCCCAGGCTCTGCATCCACCGTACTGAGGAGAACTCAGCCTGATCGAGGTTAAAAAAAGTAATGTTTGTGGTCTTACCTTATACCTGTGTATCAATTTTGTAGCCAAGAAGCCAAAGTGGTGACAGAAAAGCTGTGACCTCATGCCTGTGATTGTGTTTGGTGTTGGGGTTGACATGATCTTGATCTCACCTCTACCTCACCGTCCCACTCCTTCAATTATGAACACCTTTATTTGATGTCATTGTAACACGTGTGATGTTGATTTGTTATCTCATCTGGCTTATGGCAAAATACCTTATAAGGCTGAACTTTGTTAATGCGTTGTGGTTTTATTAATCGCGATAATCTTCGTTCATTGCATCCAACGGTTTGGACTCAATGAAATTCTGTCAGCGTATGTAACTATTGGGATCCCATAAAGGCACTCCAGTGGCGTAGGAAGGAGGTTAAAAGTGGGGGGGGGGGGGGGGCAAACTTTGGGGATGATAGCTGTTAGCTCCCCCAGACAACGAAATTTCAATCTAAGTTTTTCATACTCCGCTCAGCAATCATGTGCCTTCGAGGAACCAGGTCATTTCATTCCCACTCACAACACCATTCTATAGCTTTGGCCTGTGCTCCACTGAACATTTTTTTATTTGGCCTCGTCTTTATTATAATTTTTATGTGCATTTGTTTTCATTCATGTATTCACTTATAAATAATAATATGGAACCCAATCAATACTGCCCGGCTGTATCAAACAAAATTAATCATCACTCCATAAAGCACAATAACTGAAAGGACCCAAAATTCTTCTCGCGGTCATTAGCCAAGTCTTTAGCTATCCAACATGGCATTGATGTCTTTATGCACGTGCATGAGAAATCAGTTATTATTACAGAGAATTCCTTTTTGGATGTTGGAGTAGTAGTAAAGTACAGACAAATCAATTTATGTACTTCAGGCAGTAAAGATTTATACACCATGCCCATTGTTTCACTAATTGTTCGAATGACTTGATCGAAGGAGTGGTCATCTTTTTGCATATGTGTTGGACATCCTTATGCATTGGTACCACCACATGCACCTTATTGGTAGGTAGGGTCATCCTTTTGCGTACGTTTTTGCATTATGGTTATGTGTGAGCATCTTATGTGTAGGAAGCAAAACTGATGGTAAACCCAGCCAGCCACCATGGTGGCTGGCTGGGTTTACTCATGTTTCCATTACAAAGATGATCGACGATGTTACATGTAACATTTGCGTGTGTGTGCGCGCATGATATGTGTGTGTGTGCGTGTGTGTGTGTGCATGCACGTGTATGTGCGTGTGTGGGGGGGGGGCAAATTTTATGTACCAAACAACAAGGTCAAAGGTCAGTGTGGTTAAGTTCATAATCGAAAAGGAAATAGTGTGGTTGAAGGAAAGGTGGGCGGCAGTGGAGTGTCGTGGATTCCACTGGTTCTAATAGGCCGATCATCACTTGGCCTTGCGGATTCTGATTATAACTAAAATCTGCCCGCTTCATGATCAGGTCCGATACGAAAAGTGCGGGGGGGGGGGGGTTTGCCATACGATGATACATCTTTGTTTGTGTACGCGTGAGTGGGAGGGGTGGGGGGGAGCAATTGGTGCCAGAGGGCGGCATTTCATATGAATGGGGGGGGGGAGGGGGGTCGGCCCCCCCCCCCCCCACCAAGCCTATGCTGGATCCGGGGCTGTGTCAGCCTTAGAGGAAGCTCCTAATTATTACGGAATTAATCTACTCCTTCGATGGGTAATATTCTTATTGAACGTATTATATTTCAATAATTCAACTCAGCCACGCAGCTGGAACAACATATTAGTAAAAAGGTTGAAGAAAGAATACACCACCCTCACCTGTGTTTAGACCATACACCACCCTCACCTGTGTGTAGACCATACACCACCCTCACCTGTGTGTAGACCATACACCACCCTCACCTGTGTAGACCATACACCACCCTCACCTGTGTGTAGACCAGACACCACCCTCACCTGTGTAGGCCATACACCACCCTCACCTGTGTGTAGACCGTACACCACCCTCACCTATGTGTAGACCATACACCACCCTCACCTGTGTAGACCATACACCACCCCCACCTGTGTGTAGACCATACACCACCCTCACCTGTGTGTAGACCCTCACCTGTGTAGACCATACACCACCCTCACCTGTGTGTGGACCATGCACCACCCTCACCTGTGTGTAGACCATACATCGCCCTCACCTGTATGTATACCGTACACCACCCTCACCTGTGTAGACCATACACCACCCTCACCTGTGTGTATACCGTACACCACCCTCACCTGTGTAGACCATACACCACCCTCACCTGTGTGTAGACCAGTCACCACCCTCACCTGTGTGTAGACCAGTCACCACCCTCACCTGTGTGTAGACCGTACACCACCCTCACCTGTGTTTAGACCATACACCACCCCCACCTGTGTGGGCCATACACCACCCTCACCTGTGTGTAGACCATACACCACCCCCACCTGTGTGTAGACCATACACCACCCTCACCTGTGTGTAGACCATACACCACCCTCACCTGTGTAGGCCATACACCACCCTCACCTGTGTGTAGACCATACACCGCCCTCACCTATGTGTAGACCATACACCACCCTCACCTGTGTGTAGACCATACACCACCCCCACCTGTGTGTAGACCATACACCACCCTCACCTGTGTGTAGACCATACACCACCCTCACCTGTGTAGGCCATACACCACCCTCACCTGTGTGTAGACCATACACCACCCTCACCTGTGTAGGCCATACACCACCCTCACCTGTGTGTAGACCATACACCACCCCCACCTGTGTGTAGACCATACACCACCCTCACCTGTGTGTAGACCATACACCACCCTCACCTGTGTAGGCCATACACCACCCTCACCTGTGTGTAGACCATACACCACCCCCACCTGTGTGTAGACCATACACCACCCTCACCTGTGTGTAGACCATACACCACCCTCACCTGTGTGTAGACCATACACCACCCTCACCTGTGTGTAGACCAGTCTAACCAGCGAACGTTATCACTGAAGGGTTTGGATTGTTTTGAGGCATGATGATAGAACTACCATGCAGAACGTTAGGGATGAGGATGTGTGCTGAGTAACTTGTAACTAAAGATGGAGACAGTGCAGAACTGACCACACAGGGGATACAATCAGTATCCATGGTTGCCAAGACAGGATGGACTTGCATATTAAATCCTGACCTTCCGTGGGGACATGTAAAGAAAATAAATGTTTCTGATACACTATACATGTGGAACTTCCTGCCTTAACTTCTATTGTTGTGTAGTTTATCTGTGTGGGACCATGGAATGCTTCTTAAGTGATGACTTATGAAGTTATGTCTCTCTCTCTCTCTCTCTCTCTCTCTCTCTCTCTCTCTCTCTCTCTCTCTCTCTCTCTCTCTCTCTCTCTCTCTCTCTCTCAGACTCTCTCTCTCGAAAGAGAGCTGGATCAGATTACAAGAACTGCTTCAAGGTGGGGTTGGGAAGTGGAGGTGGTGTGTGGTGTGTGTGATGCAGAGACTTAATTCACAAGAACCGCTTCAAGGTGTAAAGGAAAGGGGAGGAGGAGTTGGGTGTGGTGTACATTGCAAAGATGTGTGTTGGGCTTTAATTTGGAACGTCTCTTGTGGGATATACGTGATGAATGTGTGTGTGTGCACATGTGCATTTGTGTGTACTTGTGTTTGAGACAATGTATGCAAGATGCTTTGGTGATATGATGTAATATGATGTAATATGATATAATATGATGTAGTCCTGTGATATGATGTAATATGATGTAATGTGGGTATGGTCAACTGAATAACAGGACTACCTCAAACTCTTTAAATTTTTAATCCATCCACCTCCCTCCCTCTCTTTCCCTTCCTCCTTCCCTCTCTTTTCCTTCCTCCCTTCCCTTCTCTTCCCCCTGATAGGACATGACTCTGATTGCTTCTGGACATCTTCAATGGAAGCCAGGCTCACTTTTGGTTCACCATCCTTTCACCTCCCTAGCATCACACCACCTATCACCTTCCCTGCATCACCTCATGTTTCGATTGCTATCACATCTTGCTATCTCCCTCCTTCATCTTATCCTCATCCCATTGAGTGCTGTGTCCCGCCTTCCTCCCCCTCGTCCCTCCCTCACTCATTCACCCTCTATGCTCCCTCCTCTCCCCATCCTCGCCCTCCTTCTCTCTCCTTTACGTTTCTCTCTTGATGAGGCATGGAGGATCTTCACACCACTGCTCCACCAGATCGAGAAGGAGCTCCCTCCATTCAATACCTGTAATTGCAGGGATATCCAGTGATATCCAGGATCATTTTATTGTACTAAACCAACTAATTGCCATTACCCTTTTCCCAGTCGTGGTCCAAAGGGGTGTGATGAACTTACTAGCAAGTATGGATTCCACTACACCGGTACCTACAAATGGGTCGACCATTAACAAACTCATTTTGTTAATAAGAATGCTTTTTAACTGCTGAATGTTGGTGTCATTTCATTATGTACGTGTAGAAATGGATAGCTTTGTTTATGATAGCAATGATATATGCTTTGCATGGTCATATCATATTTGGTGCAGACGATTAAGTCGCTTTTTTAATGCATTAAAAGCAACGTATTCCGACATATCCATAACTGACACCGAAATTTGCGAGAACAGATAGTCAAAAAAACAAAAGTCTGGGAACGACAACACTAAGCGCAACTATTATTCGGTGTTCAGAGAAATTTTGACTTATTACGGTACATTTGAATTGAACGGAGTGTTAGGTGAGTCGCTTTTGTCTGAGCATAGATATTAGAGTAGAGCATGTGTTTTGGAGTGAATGACTTTTATTTATCTTTTCTCTTTATATGACCTATCTAGTCCTAGTCAGAATATCGAGCCTTTATTGAACGTATAGCTTCTGGTAGGTGAAATGTTATGGCAGAGCGTTCTGAGTGTCGCCTGTGTCTGGTAACTCCTGTATAATGACATATTTTTTTCTTTTTTTCTTTCCATCTAGCGCTTATTTAACGTACAGCTTGATAGTAGTTCCGTCCAACTATTTTCAAAGGTGAGACGGAGGCGGGAAAGGGCAAGCTTTATTGCGTAATGGTAATGGGTTGTGCACCATATGTGCCATTTTGGTGGTGCCGTTTTTGCATAATTGTGATGCTTTATACGCTGTTACGATTCCCGTTTATATGGAGCGCATGTGAGCATGTGTCTTGACACCTTTTGCTACAATGATCTATTTATAAATGCGCGGATAATCTGTCTGTCCATATGTGTTCGTTTTTTGTTAGGCTGAGCATTTCTTTCAATTCCTTTCTACGATCAGAGATCTCTGCTACGATGCGCAGACAGTGATGGGCTTAATTTTTTGAATTTCACTCCTTTTTCTCTCTGTGTTCCTGTTCCTGCTGTTAAATTGCGCGCATTCAATATCCAACATTTAATTATCCCTATGGCCTGCGGGTGTAAAAGAAATTAGTCAAAATCACGTCCCAGTTCTAACGCTAAAAGATTTGCACAAGCTCACACATTTTTTTCTCTGCACGCTGCGCGCATTCAAGTATTACTATGTACATGTAAACCAAAATGTCATTGTAATAGATTAATAATGGTAATATACTCATGCATGCAGAGCTGCAACAGGCCTCTAGTATTCCAAATAACCTTAGATAGGACACCCTGGCTGGGTATGTACATGTAGGACCCCTTTAGAGAATTGCTGGCCATGGGGGGGGGGGGGAACCTGAATTTTTACAGGAATGCATAATAGAGAGGTATTACTGTGTACATTTGTAAAGGTTGATACCTCTGGTAAAGTGCAGGTATGCTTGTGGTCTCCATTGTATTACACTATTGGACATTTTGTAATAAGGTAATGGCTCATGTTGACAATCAGACGGGCCATTGGGTTGTTGAATTTCGGCAGATCTTGTTAACAGCCTGTCGCATACTGGGGACCCAGAATAAGGCAGCTGCTGCCATCTCAGGAAGGGGTAGGAGAAAGGGGATCCTGTCCCCCCCTCCTAATACCCAGTGGGTGTGGCTGACCGGGTATGTCTGTGTGAGTAGAGAGTGGAACTTAAGTCTCATCCACAACACCTCGCTAGTTCCCCCAAGCCATTTCCTACCCTGTCATGGACCAGCTGAGCCCAGTCCACGTGGTCCCAGCCCAGTCCACGTGGTCCCAGCCCAGTCCACGTGGTCCCAGCCCAGTCCACATGGTCCCAGCCCAGTCCACATGGTCCCAGCCCAGTCCACGTGGTCCCGGCCCAGTCCACATGGTCCCAGCCCAGTCCACGTGGTCCCAGCCCAGTCCACATGGTCCCAGCCCAGTCCAGGTTTTGAGGGTATTGACTAACATTAACATAAATCCTTGCTGTGAGGGAGAGGCTGCTACAGAAGATAGGGTAGACATTTCCGTGACCACTTCTTCCTCTTCTTTATCAGGGTCATTCCACATCAATTGAGCCCTTTTTTTTTTACACAATATGAGCTAATATAAATTTCCCATTCTTCTTATAGGTATGTACACTTTCGTTGATATATGTGTACCACAAACCTCTTCGTTATGGAAATATCCAGCACTGAATATTTAATTACCATCATGACCGTTCATAATTTGCATCATTTTAACTAAAGACCTGTATGACACTGAATTTTTTCATAGGAGTTTACAGTAAAAAATTATGTTTTGGAAGTAAATTATTTTGTTATTCCAAAAAAGAAGGGTTGCTAGATTGTATCAGGATCACAACAGAGATGGCCTTTTAAATATTCACAGTTGAAGATAATGAACAACCTGTTGCACTGGTCAACTATGAAATTATAAGAAGCCAATTCTGTTGTGATGAAGTCACTGGTTTTGCAAGGTGTAATAACCAAACGCTTACTTCACCCAGAACCAATTAAGGTGCTCCTGATACAATCTAGCAACCCTATCTTTTTTGGTGTCATTTGGAAATTATTTATTTATTTCCATAACATCAACATTTTAGTGATTATGGCCAATCCTGTAAACCCCTATTAAGTTCGTTACGCAGTTCAATGTCATACAGATCTTTAGTTAATTCCAAAATGATGCAAATTCTTACAAGGAAGTAGGTAAATCAATGCAAAGTATGGTATAAAAGGTTATGATGGGAATTAAATATTCAGTGCTCGAGGTTTATATATATCAAGCAATTTTGTGTACATACCTGTAGTAGTGATAGGATGGAAACCCACCATTTTCATCGCACTCTACGCCAGTATTGTCTCTTTCATTGGCATAGAGGGCTTCTAAAAAAGTCCCCCGCCCTACCTCCGGCTCCAGCTAGCCTGGGAGGGTCCAACTCTGGCTCCTTCCCTCCACCAGTCCCAATTCCAATCCCTCTGGTTGCAAACACTACCCTGCCAGCCTCGGCCCCACCACTGTGGCTGTGTGGGCCAACCCCACTCCCTACCACCATGCCACCATTGCTGCGCGCCATGTTTCCCATAAGGGATCCACCTCGGTTTTCTCTTTCTTATTTCACCATCACCATCTTTCCCATCTCTCCCATTTTGGCCACCTCCACTATTCCCCAATTGCACACCTCCCTGTTTTCCTATCTGAGCCGTTTACTTCCAGCTAGATTTCCTAAGCCTTTTTTTTTTGGTTGGTTCCCTCCTCCACGGTGTAGTTAGCAGCATTGTTTAGTCCTTCTACAACCTCCACTGTTCCTAGTACCTCCCCTTTCTCCCTCAAACAACTTTCTCCAAACAACCTTCCTTACTTGTGTATCTTCATAGCATGCTTACTTTTTTACTTCTAACTTCCTTCATTTCTTCATGTCAACTTCCAAACTAGCTTTCTCCTCTTCCCATGCACGTATTATTTCTTCATCTCTCCCATCCTCTATCTGTTTTTCTAGCTCACTTATTTGACCAGAGGTTTTCTCCAGCAAGGTGTTAAAAGTGGCTTCTACACATTGCTAGTAATTCAATGGAAGTGTTGGAATTTGTTTCCATTTTCTTTTTAGAGCATCATTGGCCTTATATGCTACACAAGGTACAAATGCTTTCAGGCCCAACAGGTAAATACAGTTTTGTACACATTCGTTAGCAAAAGCTAGGTGGTGTTCGAGTACAAGCTTGCTATGGAGCATTTTAAGTACTGTTTAGGGAGTAAACAGGGGTTAATGGCCTGTGGTAAACCACCTAGGTTAGCATTGGGGCCCGCGCAGGGCCGCAGCCGTTTGTTTGTTAAGGTTAACTATGGAGCCGGCTTATGGGTCTATATATGCCTTAGCACAGTGGCCCTGGCTATCGCCTAGGTCACTGCAGGAGGCAACTTTGATGCACCCACCCACCCACACCACACTCATGGTTTGTATTTGTATTTGTGCTGGTCATCGATTTCATGTTGGTGGTGGGCGGGGCCCTGCAGGCTAGTCCCTTCCAGGCAACCCAAGCCTGGACCAGCGTCCTGGCCTTGGTACACAGAGCACCCAGTGGTGGTCAGCATCACCCGTGGTCTCTGTTGCCGGTCATCCCAAACCCGGCCGACTGCGACCAGCGTCTCAGCTCAGTCACTGGGGTCCACAGTGGCTGGGTGACCAGCGTCACTGCCAGCCACACCCTGCAGCCGGGGTATTGGGAGGGGAGGGGGGACTCAGGCCTAGTGGGAGCCCTTGCCTGCTACCCCTATTTCTCGCCAATTCATCAAAGGGTTTGAGCTAAATGGCGATAAGGGCTAAGAGCTGAGCATTCATCTAAGGACTAAGAGCTGAGCATTCATCGCAGGGGTGGTTACCATGGAGTATATTAACTATATTTCTTAGTTTTTGTATTCATGTCTATGTTTGCGTTTGCTGGTCCACTATCTTGACTTGTTTCAGTATCTGCGTCAGCCCTGGCTCCTAAACCACGCTCACTTCTCCCAACATCACTTTCAGTCCTATTCCCAACACGCTCATAGCTACCACCATTTCCCTGTACTTGCTCATCTCCATGATTCACTCTTACAACTTTGTCTTCTCTATCAGGGTGTGCCCCTATGCTGTCTTCACTTTCCCTCACTAACCCATTGTCCCCAGGTCTCTGTATCTCATTTCTTCTCTCTTCCTCACTCTCTTCTGAGTCTGCTATTATGGGTATCACCTTTCTATTAATAGCCACCTCATTCACGTCTACATCCTCAAATGATGGGGCTCGTCCATCCCCATTTCCTTCAACTAAGGTAAGCTGCCATATTAGAACCGGTTTTTTAATGGACTGTACAAGTCAAACGCATCGTCTGAGGACATTTTAACACCACCAAGTGTCACTACTGATGGATGCGCACCATACCATCGTTTTAAAAGTTTTCCAGCACCTTTTGTTTTGTATATCCACTCGCACCTCTGAGGGGGGGGGGGGGGGGTTCGCGATGAGTGCCAAATTAGAACAGGGGGTGTGTCGTAGCTTTTTAAATAGTTTCTATCGTACAGACAACCAGCAACACCGCCAACATATCTAGAAGTATCCGAAGTGAAGTTCTATAACACACAAAAAAAAATCTCACTTTTGCATTCATATCAATCACATTCATCAAAACAAAGTAATTGTGTAATTACTTTGTGGTTGATTTCTTTTGATAAAAGTTTCAAGAATGTGATTGATATAAATGCAAAAGGAAGATTAAATATGGCAGCCTGGCTTTTGTACATTTGACATATTATAATTATTGCCCAATCATAGCATAACATTTCTGTGTGCTATCAGATTTTCATTTTGACATACAATACACAGGATCAAACAAAGGTGATGAAAAAAATATTATCATGTTATCCACTGTAGAGCGTAAACATGCATTGTTTGTTTAGTTTCTAGTTGGCAGCGCTTGTTACGGGCACGTCTTCTTCCGCAGTAATATATTCTTATGCTTGCAATAAAAGTGTAGCCTGTACAGTAGCGCTTCTTCTGGTTTGATGCAATAAACTCTTCCCTTTGATGTGGTTGGGTTAGGGTTAAACTTATGTTCAGCTTTTCCCTGGGTGGAGGAACAGAACTTGCATCTCATTTGTATCGTCATAATTCTCCATGATCATACTGGGAGTTGTACTCACATGTTACATGTAGCCAGTCATGTCCTCCTTCAATAGCAACTCACGATGTTTCGAAACCTTCACTTTTTCGCTTTTGAAGGGATTTGAGTATACCTTCACGCTTAGCATGCTGGTTTATTTGGCAGTGGATAGTAGGCATGAAACGATTGGGTTCCAACTATTGTCATAGAAGCACGACGTTGGAAGGTCTAAAACACATTGGACCAGCAAATGAATTAGTAATGAAGTGGGTGTATGTGAAGGGGTGGGTGCGGGATGGGGGAGCACTGTTAGCTCCCCCAACCGGGTCTGGGGCTCCACCACAGAAGCTTTGCAAGTTGTGCATTATTAACGTCCTAAACCATAATGAATTTCACTAGCCCTCGAATTACTGCTGAGGTGTTGGTAGAGACGGTGTACTAGGGTTGCTTTGGTCCCAGTTGTTGTGCCCACTTAAATGCCAAGACCACCCCGCATTTAAGTTTATAAATGTCTAATTGTAATACCCTTCCCACATCCCCGTATGCATTTGTGTGGTGCCTGGGAAACCAGTTTTGGTCAGAAGACACAGCTGCTAGCTTGTTATTTTACACGTAGGTGTGGTTATCTTATGACAGCCTCTGAAGAGAATGGCTCGTAGCCTGTTACTTTACATGTACGTAGATAGTTATCTTATGTTATGACCTAATCATACTTTACATGACGTAGATGGTTATCTTATGTTACAACCTGATCATACAATCATCTATGATCCCAGCATTAAACAATGTTTTCCTCCCTAAACAAATCCATTGGTGCTATTGGAAAAATTGTCGTTCTTCAAAACTAGCTCAAATTATACATCATTGAAGGAAGACGACTATAATTTTTTTGGTCTCAAGCGTGAGAAAATATTATCAGCAAAAGAACACAGTTTTGTGACATGGAACCAACGTCACTCTGTAGATTTTTGTGTTGTCATCTGATCTTGACAGAATCTGTTTCTCAGTTATACCTCTAACGTTTTCCTTAATGACATTCATTGCTTTCAAAATCTATCTTGTACAGATACTTGTTACCTTAAATTGTTACCTTAGTAGCTGCCATAGTAAGTTGATCAGTGGATAAGTGAAACTGACTGAAATGCATAAGTCAAAAATAGAACGTTTTGTACAGATAGTGTTAAATGACTCAATCTCTTTGGAGAGAACAGATTTCCACTTTTATACACTGAATCAAGACCTAGCAAGCATCAAAGTTAAGGCCCGCAGCGTAAATATGCTATTTAATTAGTACAGGTTTGGAATATTAAGTGCCAGAACTAGCAATCGATTTACACATGTAAACTAATTATTACTATCACCATTGTGGTTGAAATTCAGACAATGCAGAGTGTTGTGTTTCTACTACTCAGTTGAGAACACTCATTCTCACTTGGTATGGTATAGCCAGGATGTGTGGCATGATGGCCAAAAGATGGAATCTCTTCCCTACGCACCACCATCTCATCTGAGATACACTGTTCATACGCCGGGGGGGGGGGGAGGGTGTAGTGGTTGATATTGAAAGCAATAAAGTTTGCTAGGTACATGTATTTAATGATAACGTGTGCAAATTTGTGTAGAAGCATAAATAAATGTAATAAACTTCTTCACATTTATTGCTCATTCTTAAACTACGACATGATTCACAAGTAGTGTTTGTTTCACAGATGTCCACCAGTAGGCTGTCATTGACAGCATCGTCAAAGAGCAAAGGAAAATCATCCGCACTAACGATATCAGCCCCCATTTGGAAGCAAAGACTCTTTTCTTGTAAATGGAATCTATCCCAGCCTACTGCAAAATACAGCCTGAAAGAGCTTATTACACAACAAAACGGTTGGAATAGTGATTCTGAAGCACTCTGTTCTTGGTTAATAGAGAGATACAACTCATCAATATCAAATGGAGATGTAGAACTTAGTGCTGTAGACGACTCCAGTCGCTACAAGTCTGTTAAGCAAGGGGATACTTGTTTTGTTCACGATCCTATCTACTACTTGCTTGATAGACAGAAATATTCTCCTCTTCTAAACTTAAGGCCTTTTGTATCTTTGATGATATTCCCTGATGTTGGCATTGTGTACAAACCTTTCATTGTATTACACTGTGAAATAATTTCTTCTTCTCCAATGACAAACACTGTTGCAAAACTTGCAGCAAACCTTACTGATGAACTGCGTTTTGAACGACACTATGATCCAAATATCTCAAAGATCATAGGCTTCGTCTTTCCAAATAGTTCTACCAAGGAGTATGTCTGTAAAGTTACAGTGGAATTTAGGAATCTGACTTTCTATGTCACCTGTACAACATTTGAACTAGCCGACCCTGCCATTACATCTGAAGTGAATCAAGCAATTAAGGACCACTTGAAATTAGCTACTGATCTTTACAAAAAACCAATGAATCCGTACACTTTGGTTCCTTTTTCTAACACCGATATTGATTTGCTTTGCAAAAGTATTGGTGCAATGGGGCAGGTCCAAGTTGAAGGGTCATTGAAACAAGTGGACTCGCAATCCTCCCTTGTGTTTCATGACGATAAGAAGTATTACAAATACTGTCCTGATAGTACTGAATGTTTATCACTTATCGATTTATTGGGAGAATCCAGTGATCGCCTTGTTTTCCCACAGCAAATGTTGCGTGTCAAAATAGACGAAGCAACACCATTTCCTTTCTTCATTTTTCCTAAACAAAGGTTTCAGTTGACATCCTTGCGCATCTCTCAGTTGAAATCATGCCTCTTTTACTTAGCAAGTGGCATTAAAGACGCACTGGAGGAGCTGCATGGCACGTACAAGTGTGCACATCTTGATGTACGGCTGGCAAATGTGTGTTTTGATGATGGCCATGTGAAATTGATTGATTTTGATCGTTGTCGGCATACCAGTGTAAAGGATGTAGCAAGCGAGTATAATAACCATTATATGTACACATATAGTGCTGGTGTGGCAAAGCCAAGTGTGTCACTTTTGGATTGGAAACAGTTGGGTCTGCTGATTTATTCCATATTGAAGGTCTCTAAACAGGATGCTGACCTGAAATCTGATGACTTCAGCAGAATAAAAGAGGATTCCCAATCATTGGTGTATAGTCTGGTGTATAATCACATGTGGAATGACAACTGTGCCAACAGCCTTTGTCGTGATAAAACGGTTGAGCAATGTTTTTTTCAGGATCAGTCACCACCAGCAGAGCAGGAGCCTCATCATAGTGATCATGGTATGTTCTGTAGGCACTGCTGCACACACATTATTCATATGAGACAATCAAATTAGTAGTACAATTGTTGCACCACACACAATGTTGAAGTGTATGATTTTAATTTTGAATAATTGTTTGTTTCAAGCATCATAGGATGTATCTAGTCCACAAATGTCATGTGTATCCAATTGGACTAAACTTTCTAGCATGCACGTATGTCCAATGACACAGCATTCAATTCAATCTCTTATTGTCATGTACCTAAATATAGGTTAGACACTGAATCCGAGGGATCTTCGTGATTTAGAATCCCCGAGGGCCCTGGGCTGTAGCGTCCCGAGCGGTAACGATGGCGCTACTAAGGGCCCAGGGGATTCTAAATCACATAGATCCCGAAGGTTTCAGTGTCTAACCAATTTAGACAATAGCAATGCGTAGGTAGCATTATTGCGCAACACGATAACAATAACAGGAGATATTTTAAGTGCCAGTGGGGGGGGGATTCTAAGTGCCCGGGGGCACTTAGAATCCCCCCCGCACTGGCACTTATTAAGTCCTCCTCACGGCTGAATCACCTCCTTTGGGTAGCGGATCTGATTCAGACAGGGTAAGAATTGGCTGTGTGTAGTATTGTTCACTTTGTATGAAATCATTGGTATCTTTAAAAATGAATCATCTTGAAACCACCATGTACTGGTACTACATGTATATTACTCCTTTGAACACACTGTTGTTGTATTGAATGATAGAAGAAATGATGTATTTATATTTAGTACATGTTTATTTTTCTTTTGAAGCCATGGAACAAGGATACCAGTCAAGCACACAGGGTACCTATGAAGAGTGTGAACCACCACCCAACAAGAAAATAAAAGGTGCGTGTTTCAATCGATGTTCATTGTTAACCTTTTTTTTTTTCTAACATGCGTTTGATGTGTATATGTTGAAACGAATATATCTGTTTGGCCCATAACTATTTGCTGCTCTTATAATAGCTTGTCAAAGTTATGCGACTGAGTTCATTCATTATTATAACGAGAGGCACATTTCAGTCTGCATTGCACTTACAGGGTAGTTTGCTCTGCCTAGTTGCTATTAGAACAGTGAAAATAGTTATGGTTTCAAAGCTCTCACCAAAACTGATAAGGCAAAGCTGTCTTGTACAACGCTGCATGGCCATTGAAAGTTGCAACCACTTGTAATTTACTGAGCCGACATTTTCAGTGTGTATCATCAACATCATTTTCATAATTTACCCCAGGCTCTGCATCCACCGTACTGAGGAGAACTCAGCCTGATCGAGGTTAAAAAAAAGTAATGTTTGTGGTCTTACCTTATACCTGTGTATCAATTTTGTAGCAAAGAAGCCAAAGTGGTGACAGAAAAGCTGTGACCTCATCCTCATGCCTGTGATTGTGTTTGGTGTTGGGGTTGACATGATCTTGATCTCACCTCTACCTCACCGTCCGTCCCTCTTCTTCGATTATGAACACCTTTATTTGATGTCATTGTAGCACGTGTGATGTTGATTTGTTATCTCATCTGGCTTATGGCAAAATACCTTATAAGGCTGAACTTTGTTAATGCGTTGTGGTTTTATAAATTGCGATACATCTTCGTTCATTGCGTCCAACGGTTTGGACTCAGTGAAATTCTGTCAGCGTATGTAACTATTGTGATCCCATGCAGGCATTCCAGTGGCATAGGCAGGAGTTTGGGGAATGGGGGGGGGGGGGGGGGGGGGGGGCAAACTTTGGGGATGAGCACTGTTAGCTCCCCCAGACAACGAAATTTCAATCTAAGTTTTTCATTACTCCTATCAGCAATCATGCACCTTCGAGGAACCAGGTCATTTCATTCCCACTCACAAGACCATTCAATAGCTTTGGCCTGTGTAGAGGCTAAGGTCCACTGAACAATTTTTCATTTGGCCTCGTCTTTATTATTTATTTTATTTAATTTTTATGTGCATTTGTTCTCACTCATGTATTCACTTATAAATAATTAAAATAAGAACTTGGATATTACCTGGCTGTATCAAACAAAATTAATCATCACTCCATAAAGCACAAAAACTGAAAGGGCCCAAAATATCCAACGTGGCATTGATGTCTTTATGCACATGCATGAGAAATCAGTTATTAGTACAGAGAATTCCTTTTCGGATGTTGGAGTAGTAGTAAAGAACAGACAAGTCAATTTATGTACTTCAGGCAGTAAAGATTTATACACCAGGCCCATTGTTTCACTAATTGTTCGAATGACTTGATCGAAGGTGTGGTCATCTTTTTGCATATGTGTTGGACATCCTTATGCATTGGTACCACCACATGCACCTTATTGGTAGGTAGGGTCATCCTTTTGCGTACGTTTTTGCATTATAGGTTATGTGTGAGCATCTTATGTGTGGGATGCAAAACTGATGGTAAACCCAGCCAGCCACCATGGTGGCTGGCTGGGTTTACTCATGTTTCCATTACAAAGATGATTGACGATGTTACATGTAACATTTGCATGTGTGTGCGCGCGCATGTGTGCGTGTGTGTGTGTGTGTATGTGTGCGTGTGCGTGTGTGTGTGTGCGTGTATGTGTGTGTGTGTGGGGGGGGGGGGGGCAATTTTTATGTACCAAACAACAAGGCTAAAGGTCAGTGTGGTTAAGTTCATAATCGAAAAGGAAATAGTGTGGTTGAAGGAAAGGTGGGCGGCAGTGGAGCAGTGGCGGATTCCGGGGGGGGGGGGGGGCACCGGGGGCACGTGCCCCCCCCCCCCCCCCTTTCGTTTGTCTAATTATATATTCATAGTCGCGCAATATAGCGTTTTTAATTGCATTTTGAACGTACAGCTACAAAAAGCGTCCGCGCTTCGCGCAGGTGGGAGCATATCCCCCTCCCGTACCCACCCCCTTCCAATGAAACACGTCCATTTCTCACATAATTCTAACTTTCATTATTGGTGCCCCCCCTTTCAAAATTCCTGGATCCGCCTCTGTGGAGTGTCGTGAATTCCACTGGTTCTAATAGGCCGATCATCACTTGGCCTTGCGGATTCTTGATTATAACTGAAATCAGTCAGGGCCGTAGCGTCCAGTCCGGCCATGGCCGGACCGGTTGTAGCCTACGGTAGCCAACTTCCTAATACTATATAGGCCCGATACGAAAAGTGGGGGGGTTGCCGTACGACGATGATACGATGATTTATATCTTAGTTTGTGTGCGCGTGCGTGGGGGGGGGGCGGCATTTCATATGAAAGGGGGGGGGGGGGGGGGGGGGGGCCAATCTTATACAGGATCCGGGGGCTGTGGACCGAGCTTTGTCAGCCTCAGAGGAAGCCCCTAATAATTACGGAATTAATCTACTACTTATAATCATTCGATAGGTAATATTCTTATTGAACGTATATTTCAATAATTCTACTCAGCCACGCAGCTGGAACAACATATTGAAGAAAGAATGCAGTCCGATACGCCTGTAAGCGACGAGGTGGAGATGAAGGTGCGCTAAAATTTCATGACAAATTATATTTTCTGCGAGCTGGTTTCGGTGTAGAACTGATAGCGCAGGTACTAGGGTCGCACGGTTTGCGTACCTGCCCTTAAGGGAAGGAGGCTTAATACTAATACTAAGCAGTTCTTTCTCTGTAAGGGTATTGTCGCAACGGAGGAGGTTAAGGGCGTGGTTACGTTCGAGGGTCGATAAGGAACAACTTAACCATATATACCACATGTACAGTAACGTAACACTATCCCATATGGAGTTAACTATATAACACTATGGACTTAGGGGTTAATGCAACATTTGGTTAGGGGTAAGTTAACATTATCAGTTAGGCACTGACTAATGACGTTTCTTTTATTCTTAGGAGGAAGGAGTGCAGGAATTGGAGTCTGTGGAAGAAGGCAAGCATCCACTCCAGTGCAGGTAAGAAATAAAGAGACCAGACACCACCCTCACCTGTGTGTAGACCATACACCACCCTCACCTGTGTGTAGACCATACACCACCCTCACCTGTGTGTAGACCTTACACCACCCTCACCTGTGTGTAGACCAGACACCACCCTCACCTGTGTGTAGACCATACACCACCCTCACCTGTGTGTAGACCATACACCACCCTCACCTGTGTGTAGACCATACACCACCCTCACCTGTGTGTAGACCAAACACCGCCCTCACCTGTGTGTAGACCATACACCACCCTCACCTGTGTGTGGACCAGTCACCACCCTCACCTGTGTGTAGACCATACACCACCCTCACCTGTGTGTAGACCATACACCACCCTCACCTGTGTGTAGACCAAACACCGCCCTCACCTGTGTGTAGACCATACACCACCCTCACCTGTGTAGACCATACACCACCCTCACCTGTGTGTAGACCGTACACCACCCTCACCTGTGTGTAGACCATACACACCCTCACCTGTGTGTAGACTATACACCACCCTCACCTGTGTGTGGACCAGTCACCACCCTCACCTGTGTGTAGACCATACACCACCCTCACCTGTGTGTAGACCATACACCACCCTCACCTGTGTGTAGACCGTACATCACCCTCACCTGTGCGTAGACCATACACCACCCTCACCTGTGTGTAGACCGTACACCACCCTCACCTGTGTGTAGACCATACACTACCCTCACCTGTATTTAGACCATACACCACCCTCACCTGTGTGTAGACCATACACCACCCTCGCCTATGTGTGGACCATACACCCTCACCTGTGTGTGGACCATACACCACCCTCACCTGTGTGTGGACCATACACCACCCTCACCAGTGTGTAGACCAGACACCACCCTCACCTGTGTGTAGACCATACACCACCCTACCACCCTCACCTGTGTGTAGACCATACACCACCCTCACCTGTGTGTAGACCATACACCACCCTCACCTGTGTGTAGACCATACACCACCCTCACCTGTGTGTAGACCGTACATCACCCTCACCTGTGCGTAGACCATACACCACCCTCACCTGTGTGTAGACCAGACACCACCCTCACCTGTGTGTAGACCATACACCACCCTCACCTGTGTGTAGACCGTACATCACCCTCACCTGTGCGTAGACCATACACCACCCTCACCTGTGTGTGGACCATACACCACCCTCACCTGTGTGTAGACCATACACCACCCTACCACCCTCACCTGTGTGTAGACCATACACCACCCTCACCTGTGTGTAGACCATACACCACCCTCACCTGTGTGTAGACCATACACCACCCTCACCTGTGTGTAGACCGTACATCACCCTCACCTGTGCGTAGACCATACACCACCCTCACCTGTGTGTAGACCGTACACCACCCTCACCTGTGTGTAGACCATACACTACCCTCACCTGTATTTAGACCATACACCACCCTCACCTGTGTGTAGACCATACACCACCCTCGCCTATGTGTGGACCATACACCCTCACCTGTGTGTGGACCATACACCACCCTCACCTGTGTGTGGACCATACACCACCCTCACCAGTGTGTAGACCAGACACCACCCTCACCTGTGTGTAGACCATACACCACCCTCACCTGTGTGTAGACCATACACCACCCTCACCTGTGTGTAGACCATACACCACCCTCACCTGTGTGTAGACCATACACCACCCTCACCTGTGTGTAGACCATACACCACCCTCACCTGTGTGTAGACCATACACCACCCTCACCTGTGTGTAGATCGTACACCACCCTCACCTGTGTGTAGACCACACCTGTGTTTAGACCATACACCACCCTCACCTGTGTGTAGACCATACACCACCCTCACCTGTGTAGACCATACACCACCCTCACCTGTGTGTAGACCATACACCACCCTCACCTGTGTGTGGACCATACACCACCCTCACCTGTGTGTAGACCACACCTGTGTTTAGACCATACACCACCCTCACCTGTGTGTAGACCATACACCACCCTCACCTGTGTAGACCATACACCACCCTCACCTGTGTGTGGACCAGTCACCACCCTCACCTGTGTGTAGACCGTGCACCACCCTCACCTGTGTGTAGACCATACACCACCCTCACCTGTGTGTGGACCAGTCACCACCCTCACCTGTGTGTAGACCATACACCACCCTCACCTGTGTAGACCATACACCACCCTCACCTGTGTAGACCGTACACCACCCTCACCTGTGTGTAGACCGTACACCACCCTCACCTGTGTGTAGACCATACACCACCCTCACCTGTGTGTAGACCATACACCACCCTCACCTGTGTGTAGACCATACACCACCCTCACCTGTGCGTAGACCATACACCACCCTCACCTGTGTGTAGACCATACACCACCCTCACCTGTGTGTAGACTATACACCACCCTCACCTGTGTGTGGACCAGTCACCACCCTCACCTGTGTAGACCATACACCACCCTCACCTGTGTGTAGACCATACACCACCCTCACCTGTGTGTAGACCATACGCCACCCTCACCTGTGCGTAGACCATACACCACCCTCACCTGTGTGTAGACCGTACACCACCCTCACCTGTGTGTAGACCGTACACCACCCTCACCTGTGTGTAGACCATACACTACCCTCACCTGTATTTAGACCATACACCACCCTCACCTGTGTAGGCCATACACCACCCTCACCTGTGTGTAGACCATACACCACCCTCACCTGTGCGTAGACCATACACCACCCTCACCTGTGTGTAGGCCATACACCACCCTCACCTGTGTGTAGACCATACACCACCCTCACCTGTGTGTAGACCATACACCACCCTCACCTGTGTGTAGACCATACACCACCCTCACCTGTGTGTAGACCATACACCACCCTCACCTGTGTGTAGACCATACACCACCCTCACCTGTGTGTAGATCGTACACCACCCTCACCTGTGTGTAGACCATACACCACCCTCACCTGTGTGTGGACCATACACCACCCTCACCTGTGTGTAGACCAAACACCGCCCTCACCTGTGTGTAGACCATACACCACCCTCACTTGTGTGTAGACCATACACCACCCTCACCTGTGTAGACCATACACCACCCTCACCTGTGTGTGGACCAGTCACCACCCTCACCTGTGTGTAGACCGTGCACCACCCTCACCTGTGTGTAGACCATACACCACCCTCACCTGTGTGTGGACCAGTCACCACCCTCACCTGTGTGTAGACCATACACCACCCTCACCTGTGTAGACCATACACCACCCTCACCTGTGTGTAGACCGTACACCACCCTCACCTGTGTGTAGACCATACACCACCCTCACCTGTGTGTAGACCATACACCACCCTCACCTGTGTGTGGACCAGTCACCACCCTCACCTGTGTGTAGACCATACACCACCCTCACCTGTGTAGACCATACACCACCCTCACCTGTGTGTAGACCGTACACCACCCTCACCTGTGTGTAGACCATACACCACCCTCACCTGTGTGTAGACTATACACCACCCTCACCTGTGTGTGGACCAGTCACCACCCTCACCTGTGTGTATGTATATGTATGAGACCAACAATAAGGCTAGTCAGGTAGTCAACAGATGAAGGTGTAGCTACCATGAATGATTTGGTGTCTAAGTTGCATGTACATATCATGAATAATTAGTGTGGTCGCCATGGCAGCTGGGTGAATATTTAGCGTGGTTGCCATGGCAGCTGGGTGAATACTTAGCGTGGTCGTCATGGCAGCTGGGTGAATACTTAGTGTGGTTGCCATGGCAGCTGGGTGAATACTTAGTGTGGTCACCATGGCAGCTGGGTGAATACTTAGCGTGGTCGTCATGGCAGCTGGGTGAATACTTAGTGTGGTCGCCATGGCAGCTGGGTGAATACTTAGTGAGGTCACCATGGCAGCTGGGTGAATAATTAGTGTGGTCACCATAGCAGCTGGGTGAATAATTAGTGTGGTTGCCTTGGCAGCTAGGGCTATGTTACCCTGGTAGAGTCTAAGACATATTCATATAATTGTAGTCATAGTGACAATATTAACTCCATTACCATTGTTAATAACTGTGTCGTACAAATGTTTTTTGCTCTTATATGGCTTACAGGTGGACATTGTGGTATCTCAAAGGAGATGGGAAAGCCAGCAACTGGGAAGACAACCTTCACAACGTCATCACCTTTGATACTGTGAGTACTGGTGATAGCACCTTAGTGTTCTGTGTCTCCCAGGACAACAGTATCCATCAGCCCAGGGACTCATGGTTACAACACCATTTATGTTTCATGTGCAGACTGTGTAATTGGAGATGGGAGGGAGAGAAATCATCTTGACTTTATATGTATCTTAAGACATCAACACAAGGCTTACCATATCCCTAACCACATCAACACAACACAACCATATCCCTAAACACAAGGCTACTGTATCCCTAAACACCTTCAGCACTCATTCATACATGCTTGACGGGTTCACTTGGTCACTGAAGGGAAATGACATGTTTTGGATATTAGTGTTGCCACATGTAGTATTGTGATGACTAATGACTTGGTCATTTGATCCCTCATGTGATGTCCAGGTTGAAGATTTCTGGGCGTAAGTTGCATGGGAGTGAGTGAGTTGGTGAAGGTGTGGTGTGGAACTGTGATGATGTGTGTTGAGTGGGTGGATGTGATGATTGTGGGGTTGGTGATTGTGTTGAGGGGTGATGTGATCTTTCTTTGCTACCTCAGTGTATACAACCATATCAAGCCAGCCAGTCAGCTGGTCCATGGAAGTGACTACATGATATTCAAGGTACAACTATCTGTTAAGTTAGCACCCACAGAAGTGGGGGGGGAGGGGCAAGCTACTCACTGATCTGAGAACCTGGGGGTTAACGTGAGAGTGGGGTACCTTATGCAGGAACCTGGGGGTTAACGTGAGGGTGGGGTGCGTATGCAGGTAGCTAGGGGTTAACGTAAGGATGGGGTACCTATGCAGGAAGCTGGGGGTTAACGTGAGGGTGGGGTACATTATGCAGGAAGCTGGGGGTTAACGTGAGGGTGGGGTACCTTATGCAGGAAGTTGGGAGCTAACGTGAGGGTGGGGTACCTATGCAGGAAGGGATCAAGCCTATGTGGGAGGACACAAGAAACAAGAAAGGGGGACGTTGGCTTATCAGCTGGGATAAGAAGGACAGACGAGACTATGCAGACGTTTTTTGGGAAGAGACGGTGAGACATTTATGAGGGGTGTGGTCACGTAAGCCATCATAGAGGGTGTGGCCACGTCAGAACTGTTGATGTGTGATAAGTATGTATACTACAATGTTTCCCCCACACACACACTGCATGCACACACACACACCACATGTACACACACAGCTAATGTTACTGATAGGTGAGGGCTTTGCAGACAGCTCTGATCAGGTGTGTGGAGCAGTTGTTCAGGTCAGGAACAGAGGTGACAAATTAGCGATATGGACAGCAGATCAGAACAGAGAGTCTGATGTCCGCAACATAGGGTATGTGGGTGTGGTTTACATGTTGCATCATTGCTGTAATTCTTGAATTGGGGTAATGTGAAGATCACTCATTACTTTGTCACACTCTCTCCCTCCCTGCCTCCCCTATCCCTCCCCCCCTCCCCCTCCCCCCCCTCCCCCCCTCCCCTATCCCTCCCCCTCCCCTATCCTCCTCCCCTATTCCTCCCCATTCCTCCCTCCCCCCCTCCCCCATCCCTCTCTCCCTCCCTATCCCTCCATCTATCCCTCCTGCAGGCAAACTTTCAAAGATCGGCTACTTACCGTAGGGTTTTCACAAAACGTTAATTACCAGGTTAGTATTCAACTGGCTAGGGTTAAGGTTAGTATTCAACTGGCTAGGGTTAAGGTTAGTATTCAACTGGCTCTGCCACATCTATATACTTCGCTAGTCACAGTTCACGCAAAACAATTTGTAAATGCTCTGATTGTTGACTTGAATATGCTTAGAGGATATAGCTGTGTAAAGGAAGGGCCAAAGATGTAGACACACACACCTCCTGTACATTGATGTAGACACACACACCTCCTGTACATTGATGTAGACACACACACCTCCTGTACATTGATGTAGACACACACACCTCCTGTACATTGATGTAGACACACACACCTCCTGTACATTGATGTAGACACACACACCTCCTGTACATTGATGTAGACACACACACCTCCTGTACATTGATGTAGACACACACACCTCCTGTACATTGATGTAGACACACACACCTCCTGTACATTGATGTAGACACACACACCTCCTGTACATTGATGTAGACACACACACCTCCTGTACATTGATGTAGACACACACACCTCCTGTACATTGATGTAGACACACACACCTCCTGTACATTGAAGTAGACACACACACCTCCTGTACATTGATGTAGACACACACACCTCCTGTACATTGATGTAGACACACACACCTCCTGTACATTGATGTAGACACACACACCTCCTGTACATTGATGTAGACACACACACCTCCTGTACATTGATGTAGACACACACACCTCCTGTACATTGATGTAGACACACACACCTCCTGTACATTGATGTAGACACACACACCTCCTGTACATTGATGTAGACACACACACCTCCTGTACATTGATGTAGATACACACACCTCCTGTACATTGATGTAGACACACACACCTCCTGTACATTGATGTAGACACACACACCTCCTGTACATTGATGTAGACACACACACCTCCTGTACATTGATGTAGACACACACACCTCCTGTACATTGATGTAGACACACACACCTCCTGTACATTGATGTAGACACACACACCTCCTGTACATTGATGTAGACACACACACCTCCTGTACATTGATGTAGACACACACACCTCCTGTACATTGATGTAGACACACACACCTCCTGTACATTGATGTAGACACACACACCTCCTGTTCTTTGATGTAGACACACACACCTGTACATTGATGTAGACACACACACCTCCTGTACATTGAATGGGACATGGTTTGCTTAAATCATTGGTGAGAATCAAGTAGGAAAGCGTGCACTCAACTTGCACAGCAATATCCCTGTAATGGATAACATTCAAATCCACAATCTGAACAATTTAATAGCTACAGCCCCTCTATTAATGTGTCCAATTTGATTAGCTTTTGACCAGATGTACTTGGCTAACTTGATCAATTGGCAAACTTTGGACTCGCGGCAACGAATATACTTCGAAGACCAAAATCATTTTATTTTGAGAAGCATGGTATGGGAACTTGTATACGGTGTTTGAAAGGAAAGGAAAAGCCTTGAAGCCTTGTATGGTTGCAAATGTATGTAACATGCGTCAAATTTATGACTCCAGAAAGGTGTGATTTTTAATGCTGGTGCTGGTATTAGGTACTTGTGATTTGTTTATTGTTCTATGAGATCACTGTGTTGTCAGTCACATGACTTCGTTATCTCATCTTTTGCAGTCACATGTTGATGTACAATCAAAGGCTGGCTCCACCAGTAAATCCAAGTACACTATTTAGGTACCACCTATGTCTGCTCACTCGTCACATTTTTTTGGAACAATGAATTTGTCAGGCTTGTTGCGCACGCCGCGATAAAACGTTTAGCCGCATAGGTACCTCCCTGCGCATGGCGCCGGGTTATCGCACTCGTCATCTCCGTTCACGCATGCCGCCGGGATCCCGCGGGATGAAAAGGCAGGCTGCAATCTGTGCGGAGCCACAGACGGCGCCAAGCGCACAATGAAGAAATGCCATACACAAAGCTGGAGCGCACGCCTCTACTCCTTCATACCGCGGGTTATACTCGTAACTGAAGCTGATCGCTCCTGGTTACGAAGATGTTGTCTTTGGTACTGGTCACGTTGCTGGCCGTACATGTTGCGATTGGGCAAGACCTCAGCTGCCTTGAGGGAGTCGGTGTGGCGCCGAAGTATGTACGCATGGTGCCCGAATGTATGTAACACTTATGTTGATCCCGTAGTTCCTACGTCGCCTATTCCATAAACCCGGGGCCACCTTGCGTGAAGACGCAACGTTGTTTGGGAAATGTCAGCAGCCAGATATCTATGTCCGGAAGAAGCTGGTTCATGACCCCTACGCACAAGGTCACGTGTAAGTCCTGTATCCTCGTGTCCAGGCCCGTATGATGGTGACGTGTGTGGCGTTGCTTGACCAACCTATGGAATTCCTAGTAACAATTGCATGGACCAGTAGAACGGTTTGCATTTATGTGTGCCCTTTTCACACTTAAACAGTTTACTACCACAAATCAAACTGGACTCAGAAGTGGAGAGCGTCTTGTCCAGCTCGTAACCTCCTCCAACTGACTGCCCAGGTGCCTAACTTCAGTGCTCAATCCAACACCTTCTACCGGCTGTTCTATGATGGCACTGTTCTGAACATATCATCAGTTGCAGATCTTGATGGTTTGCAGAATGGAATTATTGTAGCATCTGGCACTGCTGTGATGGAGTACCTCGATACTGGGTCATTGTTTGATGTAGGTGGTAATCATGACATGGTCATCATTTGATGTGGGTGGTACTCATGACATGGTCATTGTTTGATGTGGGCAATATACCCCTAATCCTTATAATAATAATGTTATGTCATCTGTGTATTTGGTTGCTGTGGTAACCATTTCAATCATTTCCTGCCTTAGGACTATGGGCTTGTGGTGCGAGCTACATGCCTGCCTTTGTCAAACTGGTACCTGCCAGGGTGTGTGGACATGCAGGACGTGGTCAGATTGCCTGGGATACAGTCCTTCATTCAAAGTACCTTCAATGTGAGTGCCAGTGATCTTATAAGGAGACAAGACAGAAGTGTCCACACCGCCCAGGAGACCGCCTTTCTTCAGGAGGTGAGGATATTTATGGCTTCTTGTGTTGTCTGGGTTCCTGTGTTGTACAGGGCCTGGGTACCTGGGCTGTATAGGGCCTGGGTACCTGGGCTGTATAGGGCCTGGGTACCTGGGCTGTATAGGGCCTGGGTACCTGGGCTGTATAGGGCCTGGGTACCTGGGCTGTATAGGGTCTGGGTACCTGTGCTGTATAGGTCTGGGTACCTGTACTGTGTGTACCTGGGCTGTATAGGGCCTGGGTACCTGGGCTGTATAGGGCCTGGGTACTGTATAGGGCCTGGGCACACACACACCGCTTTGATTGCTCTGAATGTATCCTATGTAATGATCTCCCTCCCTTGGTCCCCACCTCCCCCCTCCCATGGTCCCCACCTTCCCCCTCCCTTGGTCCCCACCTCCCCCCTCCCTTGGTCCCCACCTTTCCCCTCCCTTGGTCCCCACCTTGCCCCTCCCGTGGTCCCCACCACCCCCCTCCCTTGGTCCCCACCTTCCCCCTCCCTTGGTCCCCACCTCCCCCCTCCCTTGGTCCCCACCTCCCCCCTCCCTTGGTCCCCACCTCCCCCCTCCCTTGGTCCCCACCTTCCCCCTCCCTTGGTCCCCACCTCCCCCCTCCCATGGTCCCCACCTTCCCCCTCCCTTGGTCCCCACCTCCCCCCTCCCTTGGTCCCCACCTCCCTCCTCCCATGGTCCCCACCACCCCCCTCCCTTGGTCCCCACCTTCCCCCTCCCTTGCTCCCCATGTTCTCACAGGTACTCATGCATGACATCAGAGCTAAGCGCAGTAGTACATGTGACGTTAGCAAATTGGCCTTGTCGTCTACTGATATGCTCGCCTTCATGATGGGGACTATCACTGTGACTGATGCCAACATGGCCACTGTAGCTACCTTTACACAAATCAATTGTCTGACGGCATTCAGCCCAGAGACGTCTACAAGGACCTTCTTCGCTAACTCACCCATGCTATTTGGACCAGGTAATTTTTAGACAATCCGCATCTGCATGTTTGTGGGGTGGAGGTTGTGCCTTAATTGGAGAGGTGTGGTCATAATCCTCAGAGAAGGAAGTATGCGATATCACGGTGAGAAATAAACCATATTGGTTCTTGAGTTCACAACAAAATTTCATGACCAAATATTATTATAAAAATCCATTGCGTTTGAATTGTTATGACTTCCGAACGGTAAATACCATCAAAGACTTATTTTCAAGATTTCATTCTACACCATTTCACTATGGTAAAATACATTTTGTGGTCTTCGTACGTGCTCCATGCCAGTTTTACAACGTCTGATGCCCCACAGGTTTGAACCTGCCGTAACTGTCGGCAGGAGTAATCAAATCGCTTCAATTCGGTTTGTATGTATAATGATTTTGTCCTGTTGGTTAATTTTTACTTCATTCGTTACGGAGATAGAGCAGTTCAAAGTGTGTGCACTGTTTCCCACGTACACGAGTGCATCTGTACATTAGTGTGTACACGAGTGCATCTGTATATGGGTACATGTATATGAGTACTCCTGTGTATTCTTTCCCTTAGGCACACTTGAAGTGTGTGGGAGTGTGGCTACTTACGTTTATCAAATCCAACCGCAAAGGGTAAGTGCTCCATAACTAAGCAAAGGAGGTAGTGTCATACATACATGTTAGCTTGAAGGGCCTAACAACACTCTCTGTGTGTTTGTACACAACCTATAATTAAGCAGCATGTTATTACTCCCCTCCTATGGGATGTCATCCCTAAGGGTTAATCAGCTATTCTTTTGCTCTCATGTGTGTGACATGACGTAGCAGGGCTTCCTTACAACTGTAGGCTACAGACATGGAATGGGGAATGAACAAAGGGTTACTGTGTGACATCATATCCCTTGGTCCCCACCTTCCCCCTCCCTCGGTCCCCACCTCCCCCCTGCCATGGTCCCCACCTCCCCCCTCCCTTGGTCCCCACCTTCCCCCTCCCTTGGTCCCCACCTCCCCCTCCCTTGGTCCCCACCTCCCCCCTCCCATGGTCCCCACCTCCCCCCTCCCTCGGTCCCCACCTCCCTCCCTTGGTCCCCACCTCCCCCCTCCCTTGGTCCCCACCTCCCCCCTCCCTTGGTCCCCACCTCCCCCCTCCCTCGGTCCCCACCTCCCACCTCTCCCCTCCCTTGGTCCCCACCTCCCCCCTCCCTTGGTCCCCACCTCCCCCCTCCCTTGGTCCCCACCTCCCCCCTCCCTTGGTCCCCACCTCCCCCCTCCCTTGGTCCCCACCTCCCCCCTCCCTTGGTCCCCACCTCCCCCCTCCCTTGGTCCCCACCTCCCCCCTCCCTTGGTCCCCACCTCCCCCCTCCCTTGGTCCCCACCTCCCCCCTCCCTTGGTCCCCACCTCCCCCCTCCCTTGGTCCCCACCTCCCCCCTCCCTTGGTCCCCACCTTCCCCCTCCCTTGGTCCCCACCTCCCCCCTCCCTTGGTCCCCACCTTCCCCCTCCCTTGGTCCCCACCTCCCCCTCCCTTGGTCCCCACCTTCCCCCTCCCTTGGTCCCCACCTCCCCCCTCCCTTGGTCCCCACCTCCCCCCTCCCTTGGTCCCCACCTCCCCCCTCCCTTGGTCCCCACCTTCCCCCTCCCTTGGTCCCCACCTCCCCCCTCCCTTGGTCCCCACCTTCCCCCTCCCTTGGTCCCCACCTCCCCCTCCCTTGGTCCCCACCTTCCCCCTCCCTTGGTCCCCACCTCCTCCCTCCTTTGGTCCCCACCTCCTCCCTCCTTTGGTCCCCACCTTCCCCCTCCCTTGGTCCCCACCTTCCCCTTCCCTTGGTCCCCACGAGGGGGATTACATTTGCAATTATTGTCGTCAGTAGGGGGTGTGGTTGGATGATTGAATACACATGACAAATGTATGGTCTGGGGCTGAGACTAGCATTGTTTAATTTAGTGCATTTTAAACTGCGAGTTGTTTGATAATTGTGGTCATGTGATAATGGTTGGTTATTAATTGGCAGTTTGCTCCTGCTCCACCCATTTCTGGTATCATTGAGAAGCTGTATGAAGATATGTATCTTAACAGTATTGAACCTTACGGTGTGGTTGATGGCTTCAATGATAACCAGAATATTTACCCATACTCAGGTCAGTGTGTTTTGTTCTAATCAACATGAGTGTCTGAACAATGTATCGGTGTCAATGATGTCATTGATTCCATCTAGTGCATGGGTGTGGCCATGTCCTAATACACTTCACTTTCATTCAGATGCCAACTCGCCATATAATTCTTCGTACATACCTGCTTCAAAGAGTCGCCTGGTTCTTGAGCGTGTTGTCGGCTCCCCCCCCAAAGATAATTCTATGAAGGTGTGCAGGAGAGCTATCAACTCATACAGTAAGGCTTCTATGCAATGGTATTTGATTTAAGTGGTAACAATTCAAGTTGGAGACATAGCTCGAAATACGCTCATGCCGTAAAGTATCGCTTATATCTGCCTCCGCCCCTCCCCCTCCCTCTGCCTCTGCCCCCAACAAATGGTCTTTTGTTTTAACGTGCACATCTCTGTGACAGCAAGTGTCACCATGGTTACCATGTGTTACCATGTGGGCTTTTCAGATGTACCTATCTAAGAAATGTTTGATTGCAATGTTTAAATACAAGCCTTTTTTTTTTGCAGGGTGGCGGAGGGGGTGTGGCTTATAAGTGATACAGTGGTAGTTAACTATACCAAACCAGCCACCTGCACATCACCTTAAAACCAATGGGGCTGGGGAATTTGATATTTATGGACCATTTTAAGGGTGTATATGTTATCAGTACTTGGTAATGTGAAGGCCAAGCTGATATAAGCAAATAACATTTAAGTTAATTTAAATGTTGTTGCTGATAGGAATTGATAACCAAGCATTTTTATCAATGAAGGAAGTTAAGTTACTTTTAGTTTCCTGCCATCTAAGTAACCATGACACCTGTTTTGAGGCGGCCAGATACATCACAGGTTTGCTCACAGTGTTATGTTGATCTGCTGCCTCAACCCTAACCCTAACCCTAACCCTAAGATCTGAGGTCTGAGATTTGGGTGGGAGATGATAATACAAGGGCATGCCTTGTCTGTGGTATTTCCTTATTTTCGGATACTTGTTAACCAATGTTTGTCAATAACACTGTTGTTTGGTTTTCAATATTGCACCTGTTACACAATACAGCAAGCTCATGTACCATGATTTCCATTGTAGAACCCTTCTCTGTTGAATCCTCTTGTGTTCTGACCACACCTCTCTCTTCCCAGCTGCTCCTCAAGTTACTGACAGGCTTAATGCAAACTTTAAGACCTTTTGTCAGCTGTTCCAATTTTCCTGTGATGTTGCCTTGAGAACAGCCTGTGGAGAGTACCTGGCTTCCGACCCGTTGTTGGCCTGAGGACTGGCTGCTGGCCTGGGCACCCACTGTTCCCTCCCTTTAGACTCTAACTGTTATTACCTAAGCTACCTTGAGTGGATGGACTTGTATTGAATTTATGATTTATGTGCACAGTACAGTGATGAATACTGCACACGCACACACTTTAATAATTGATACATTACAACATCAGTGGACTACTAGTTACAACTAGTTGAAATCTGGTAAGCAACAACATGTTCCACATGTCATTGCTTACAGCTTGCTTTTATTGGGAAGTTTACTAGATATATTAATTAAGCTTGGATTTGCTCGCTATCCAGTATGATGTACGTGTGAATTATATATTATGCGTACGACCACACTAATTAAGCGCCTTTGCGCGAAAATTTGCACTCGGATTGATCGCAAACATTTCAAACTAGCTTCTTGGTGAGTGTTCAATTTTGGGTAGGGTAGAAAGCTACTTCGCTTAGTGTTTATCAAATCGCACGTGTAACTTTACAGATGTCGAAATCTCATCTTACCATTACATATACGTACACGATCCTTGATCGCTCCGACATACCATTCGTATCCAAGCGCTACAGGCATGTACGTGTGTGTGTGTGTGTGTGTGTGTGTGTGTGCATTACGCGCGACTACCGCGAGCTTCCATGTACAGAATGCTTAGCGCCGTAGGAAATCTTAAGCCCCTATTCCAGCAGATGTGTAATAGCATTCCTGCACTGCTACGTGCGTTCGTGTGTGTGTGTGTATGTGTGTGTGTCTGTCGGTGTGTGTGTGTCGGTGTGTGTCGGTTGTGTGTACTGTCTAAAGGAAACAAAACGTTCGTTGTGTGTCTATGGAACTGCTGAAATTATACTGTTATATTTAGGGCATGTGGCTAGCTGTTAACGGATTTCATCTTACAGGTGATGACAGAAGTCATTGAAGATGGTGGTGGTAGAGATGACCTTGTCAAATCAGAACGAGTTCAGGTGGGTATGGTGCATTGCATCACCATGGAAACATGTGGATGTTATCTCCAGGTAGTTGGCCATTCCCTTGTACTGCATGATCAAGTTGAGTTGTGTAATCTCTGTGCGTGTGTTTGCAGCTACAGGAGTGTATGTGTGTGTGGTGCTATGGAAAACAGTGCCACTTTTTAAAGCGTTGTGTTGACGATACATTTTCCCCATGAATGTGGGAAGTTCCGTGTGTTTGAGGTTCCCTTTTCCGTGAGGACGTCAGTCATCTCTTGTTGTTCAACAATGTCTGGTCCTCCTCCCCCTACCTCCTCCCTCACTCCTCCTCCTTCACCCCTCCCAGGTGTTGGCCCAAGGCATTTATGAAGAATTTCAGAGCATGATTGGCCTGTATGGTCCCCAGTCCATCACTAATCTTATGCCGTTAGTTGTCAGTGTTCTTGAGAATCTTGACTCGTCACTAGCAGACAACAAAGTGAGTGTGTGTGTGTGTGTGTGTGTGTGTGTGTGTGTGTGTGTTTGTGTGTGTGTGTGTGTGTATGTGTGCGCGTGTGAAGGAGATTGGGTGTTATCTAAAGACAGCCATGAATTGGTGAGAACTTTAGCTGCCAATAACCATGGATACAGTACATAGTGAATATTGTTATATGCTTTGTGGTTGCTAAGTAGTTTCATTGTTAACCACCAGTCACGTGATGTTCTCATTATAGGATCACCTCACTGCGCTGTCAGAGGTGAATGATGAGAATAGTCAGTTATCAGCCCAGTATGAGAAGGAGAGGACCAAGAGAAGGGAAGCCGAGGAGGTGTGTCCACTTAGCCACACCATGGTACCTAGCCATACCCTGGTACCTAACTAGACCCTGGCACCTAGCTAGACCCTGGTACCTTACATGTGGTAACAGGTCCCATACACATTGCACTCCTATGGATGTTGTGTTTGAACACTGCCACACCCCCTGTAAAGCTTCTGTTATCAGGGGCCATCCAAGGGAAGGGAGTAGAGGCAGGGAGGAGGATGAGGGAGGAAGGGAGGGGAGAGGAAGTGAGGGAGGAAGAGGAAGGAAGTAAGGGAGGGAGGGAGGGAGGGGAGAGGAAGTGAGGGAGGAAGGGGAAGGAAGTGAGGGAGGGAGGGTGGGGAGAAAAGAGAGGCCGGGAAAGGAAGGGATTAGGAGATACCATTAACAATGGTAAGCCTAGCTTGTCATTTTCAAACAACTGCTTGGTATTGTTTTTGGGATGTAACCCCCCAGGGACACCTAGTGTGGTATGCCCCTGGAGTAAATACTTCATTGGTAGAATCACACTGTTACAATGTGTTTATCAAAAAACAAGTGACCTAGAGAAAATCCCAATGATTGTAAGGGGGAAGGGAGGGATGGGGAGGAGAGGGGGAGGGAGGGAGATGGTGGGCACACGTGGGTACAATCCCTTCCTACCTCTCTCCTCGCTGCCCTTAGAAAGCCTTACAAGTTGAGGCTGCCCTGGATAATGACAACAAGGCACTAAGGGAACAGACCAAAAAGCTAGAACTGGACAATCGTGACCTGCTTGCTAAAAACAGGACCCAGCTTCAGCAGAGTGAGTGGGTGGGGAGGGAAGTGGGTGGGGAGGGAAGTGAGTGGGGAAGGAAGTGAGTGGGGAAGGAAGTGAGTGGGGAAGGAAGTGAGTGGGGAAGGAAGTGAGTGGGGAAGGAAATGGGTGGGGAAGGAAGTGAGTGGGGAAGGAAGTGGGGCAGGATGTTTTTGGACAGACAGGGGACAGATGTCCTTTGCACACTTCATCATATAGCCACACCTCCCTCGTATAGCCACACCCACTTCATCATATAACCACACCTCTCTCATATAGCTACACCCACCTCATCATATAGCCACACCTCCCTCGTCTAATAGCCACACCTCTTTTCTCAACAGTTGAGACGTATGAGGAAAGGACAACAGAACTGAAACATGAGAAGAAAGAGCTGCATGATAGGAACATTGAAGTGAGTGACCTTCTCATGGAGGTGGGGGTCATTGACCACATCATGGAGGTGGGGGTCATTGACCTCCTCATGGAGGTGGGGGTCATTGACCTCCTCATGGAGGTGGGGGTCATTGACCTCATCATGGAGGTGGGGGTCATTAACCTCATCATGGAGGTGGGGGTCATTAACCTCCTCATGGAGGTGGGGGTCATTGACCTCATCATGGAGGTGGGGGTCATTAACCTCATATGGAGGTGGGGGTCATTGACCTCATGGAGGTGGTGATCATTAGCCTCATCATGGAGGTGGGGGTCATTGACCACATCATGGAGGTGGGGGTCATTAACCTCCTCATGGAGGTGGGGGTCATTGACCTCATCATGGAGGTGGGGGTCATTAACCTCATATGGAGGTGGGGGTCATTGACCTCATGGAGGTGGTGATCATTAACCTCCTCATGGAGGTGGGGGTCATTGACTTCCTCATGGAGGTGGGGGTCATTAACCACATCATGGAGGTGGGGGTCATTAACCTCATCATGGAGGTGGGGTCATTGACCTCATGGAGGTGGGGGTCATTAGCCACATCATGGAGGTGGGGGTCATTAACCTCATCATGGAGGTGGGGGTCATTAACCTCATGGAGGTGGGGGTCATTGACCTCCTCATGGAGGTGGTGATCATTAACCTCCTCATGGAGGTGGGGGTCATTAACCTCCTTATGGAGGTGGGGGTCATTAACCACATCATGGAGGTGGGGGTCATTAACCTCATCATGGAGGTGGGGGTCATTGACCTCATGGAGGTGGTGATCATTAGCCTCATCATGGAGGTGGGGGTCATTAACCTCCTCATGGAGGTGGGGGTCATTGACCTCATGGAGGTGGGGGTTCATTGACCTCCTCATGGAGGTGGGGGTCATTAACCTCATCATGGAGGTGGGGGTCATTAACCTCATCATGGAGGTGGGGGTCATTAACCTCATGGAGGTGGGGGTCATTGACCTCATCATGGAGGTGGGGGTCATTGACCTCATCATGGAGGGGGGGTCATTAACCTCATCATGGAGGTGGGGGTCATTAACCTCCTCATGGAGGTGGTGATCATTAACCTCCTCATGGAGGTGGGGGTCATTGACCTCATCATGGAGGTGGTGATCATTGACCTCATCATGGAGGTGGTGCTTGGGGTGTTGTCACTGCACATGTGGGTAGTGCTAGTGGTGTTGTCACTGTACATGTAGGGGGTGGTGCAAGGGTGTGGTCACTGCACGTGTGTTGTGGTGTTACTTTTTCCACAGTTGATCAAAAGCATAGAGTTACTGAAGGCAGCAAGAGCAAGTGATCATAAGAGGTGTGGTCTGTTGGGCGTGGTTTGTAGAAGGACTCATATGATCATTATGTCACCCACAGAAGCCATGTTGGGAGCTCTTCCCCAGCCCTTCTCCACCGATCTCCTGGTTATCAAAACTTTGCTCCAAGTATGGAAGCCAAGAAGCGAAGACAATTACCTGGAACTCCTAAGCAAAAGAGAGCAGCCACATTTGATGGAGGAGGGGCCATCATGGAGGGAGGTAAGGGGAGGGGTCATCGTTTAGGGAGGTAAGGGAAGGGGTCATCATGGAGGGAGGTAAGGGGGGGTCATCATGGAGGGAGGTAAGGGGAGGGGTCATCATGGAGGGAGGTAAGGGGAGGGGTCATCATGGAGGGAGGTAAGGGGGGGTCATCATGGAGGGAGGTAAGGGGAGGGGTCATCATGGAGGGAGGTAAGGGGAGGGGTCATCATGGAGGGAGGTAAGGGGGGGTCATCATGGAGGGAGGTAAGGGGAGGGGTCATCATGGAGGGAGGTAAGGGGAGGGGTCATCATGGAGGGAGGTAAGGGGGGGTCATCATGGAGGGAGGTAAGGGGAGGGGTCATCATGGAGGGAGGTAAGGGGAGGGGTCATCATGGAGGGAGGTAAGGGGAGGGGTCATCATGGAGGGAGGTAAGGGAAGGGGCCATCATGGAGGGAGGTAAAGGGGGTCATCATGGAGGGAGGTAAGGGGAGGGGTCATCGTTTAGGGAGGTAAGGGAAGGGGTCATCATGGAGGGAGGTAAGGGGGGGTCATCATGGAGGGAGGTAAGGGGAGGGGTCATCATGGAGGGAGGTAAGGGGAGGGGTCATCATGGAGGGAGGTAAGGGGGGGTCATCATGGAGGGAGGTAAGGGGAGGGGTCATCATGGAGGGAGGTAAGGGGAGGGGTCATCATGGAGGGAGGTAAGGGGAGGGGTCATCATGGAGGGAGGTAAGGGAAGGGGCCATCATGGAGGGAGGTAAAGGGGGTCATCGTGGAGGGAGGTAAGGGGAGGGGTCATCGTTTAGGGAGGTAAGGGGAGGGGCCATCATGGAGGGAGGTAAGAGGAGGGGCCATTGAGAAAGTGATAAGGGGAGGGGCCATTGAGAGGGAGGTAAGGGGAGGGGGTTGTGAAGGCCAGAATAGCGTACCATCAAAAGGTGTGGCCAACTAGGGGTGTGGCCAGCACTGCCTCCTCCTCAGGCTAGTAAAGACCACACACACCCCCAATGGAAATGTGCAGTAGTATCATCTCTGGAAGCAGCTACAGTCTGCCCAGCTAAGAGTGCACTCTTTGGATTGTATTGTCTGTTATTTCATGGTTAAAGGCGTCCCACACACTATGTCTGCAATGTGCAATCTATGTAAGTTCCATGTCACCTCTTAACAGGGCAGTGTTCTTAGCCCAGGTCACCTCTTAACAGGACAGTGTTCTTAGCCCATGTCACCTCTTAACAGGACAGTGTTCTTAGCCCAGGTCACCTCTTAACAGGACAGTGTTCTTAGCCCATGTCACCTCTTAACAGGACAGTGTTCTTAGCCCAGGTCACCTCTAACAGGACAGTGTTCTTAGCCCAGGTCACCTCTTAACAGGACAGTGTTCTTAGCCCAGGTCACCTCTTAACAGGGCAGTGTTCTTTGCCCAGGTCACCTCTTAACAGGACAGTGTTCTTAGCCCAGGTCACCTCTTAACAGGACAGTGTTCTTAGCCCAGGTCACCTCTTAACAGGACAGTGTTCTTAGCCCAGGTCACCTCTAACAGGACAGTGTTCTTAGCCCAGGTCACCTCTAACAGGACAGTGTTCTTAGCCCAGGTCACCTCTTAACAGGACAGTGTTCTTAGCCCAGGTCACCTCTTAACAGGACAGTGTTCTTAGCCCAGGTCACCTCTAACAGGACAGTGTTCTTAGCCCAGGTCACCTCTAACAGGACAGTGTTCTTAGCCCAGGTCACCTCTAACAGGACAGTGTTCTTAGCCCAGGTCATCTCTTAACAGGACAGTGTTCTTAGCCCAGGTCACCTCTTAACAGGACAGTGTTCTTAGCCCAGGTCACCTCTTAACAGGACAGTGTTCTTAGCCCAGGTCACCTCTTAACAGGACAGTGTTCTTAGCCCATGTCACCTCTTAACAGGGCAGTGTTCTTAGCCCAGGTCACCTCTTAACAGGACAGTGTTCTTAGCCCAGGTCATCTCCTAACAGGACAGTGTTCTTAGCCCAGGTCATCTCTTAACAGGACAGTGTTCTTAGCCCAGGTCACCTCTTAACAGGACAGTGTTCTTAGCCCAGGTCACCTCTAACAGGACAGTGTTCTTAGCCCAGGTCACCTCTTAACAGGACAGTGTTCTTAGCCCAGGTCACCTCTTAACAGGACAGTGTTCTTAGCCCAGGTCACCTCTTAACAGAACGGTGTTCTTAGCCCAGGTCATCTCTTAACAGGACAGTGTTCTTAGCCCAGGTCACCTCTTAACAGGACAGTGTTCTTAGCCCAGGTCACCTCTTAACAGGACAGTGTTCTTAGCCCAGGTCACCTCTTAACAGGACAGTGTTCTTAGCCCAGGTCACCTCTTAACAGGACAGTGTTCTTAGCCCAGGTCACCTCTTAACAGGACAGTGTTCTTAGCCCAGGTCATCTCCTAACAGGACAGTGTTCTTAGCCCAGGTCACCTCTTAACAGGACAGTGTTCTTAGCCCAGGTCACATCTTAACAGGACAGTGTTCTTAGCCCATGTCACCTCTTAACAGGACAGTGTTCTTAGCCCAGGTCATCTCTTAACAGGGCAGTGTTCTTAGCCCATGTCACCTCTTAACAGGGCAGTGTTCTTAGCCCAGGTCACCTCTTAACAGGACAGTGTTCTTAGCCCATGTCACCTCTTAACAGGACAGTGTTCTTAGCCCAGGTCACCTCTTAACAGGGCAGTGTTCTTAGCCCAGGTCACCTCTTAACAGGACAGTGTTCTTAGCCCATGTCACCTCTTGACAGGACAGTGTTCTTAGCCCAGGTCATCTCTTAACAGGACAGTGTTCTTAGCCCATGTCACCTCTTAACAGGACAGTGTTCTTAGCCCATGTCACCTCTTAACAGGACAGTGTTCTTAGCCCAGGTCACCTCTTAACAGGACAGTGTTCTTAGCCCATGTCACCTCTTGACAGGACAGTGTTCTTAGCCCAGGTCATCTCTTAACAGGACAGTGTTCTTAGCCCAGGTCACCTCTTAACAGGGCAGTGTTCTTAGCCCAGGTCACCTCTTAACAGGACAGTGTTCTTAGCCCATGTCATCTCTTAACAGGACAGTGTTCTTAGCCCAGGTCACCTCTTAACAGGACAGTGTTCTTAGCCCATGTCACCTCTTAACAGGACAGTGTTCTTAGCCCAGGTCACCTCTTAACAGGACAGTGTTCTTAGCCCAGGTCACCTCTAACAGGGCAGTGTTCTTAGCCCATGTCACCTCTTAACAGGACAGTGTTCTTAGCCCAGGTCACCTCTTAACAGGACAGTGTTCTTAGCCCAGGTCACCTCCTAACAGGACAGTGTTCTTAGCCCATGTCACCTCTTAACAGGACAGTGTTCTTAGCCCAGGTCACCTCTTAACAGGACAGTGTTCTTAGCCCAGGTCACCTCCTAACAGGACAGTGTTCTTAGCCCAGGTCACCTCTTAACAGGACAGTGTTCTTAGCCCAGGGCACCTCTTAACAGGGCAGTGTTCTTAGCCCAGGTCATCTCCTAACAGGACAGTGTTCTTAGCCCAGGTCACCTCCTAACAGGGCAGTGTTCTTAGCCCAGGTCACCTCTTAACAGGACAGTGTTCTTAGCCCAGGTCACCTCTTAACAGGACAGTGTTCTTAGCCCAGGTCACCTCTTAACAGGGCAGTGTTCTTAGCCCAGGTCATCAGCTTTCTTGGGCAGATAGGTTCTGATGATAAGGGTTATGAAGCTTCATCTATGAGGGTTGCTTTGGTTTGCCTGGTTTGTGGGTTACCACCACTGTAGTCTATTTCCTGGTCACTTGAGGGAAAGTTTATTGTCTCTATACCTCAAGTGTGACTTGCCCCCTGGTCCCCTGGTCCCTGGTCCCATACACATTCACTCATTCCACATGAAACTGCTTCATTTCTGTAACAGTTGCTGCATTTGATAGGAACTTATTTATCCTGGGTGAAGAAAGGGTTAACATAGCATCCTGGGTGACCAAAGGGTTAACATGGCATCACGTCTCTTCACAGATGATAATTCCCAGACTAACTCATCCCCAGACCTACTCTCCCCTCCTCCCCTTCGTGCTGGCAAGCCAAGCAGTGTATATCAGGAAGAGCTCCATAGCAACCAAAAGCAGGATCATTCCCATGGTGATAGACAAGTGTAAGTTACTGTGTGTGGATGTGTCCCTTCCCCTCCCTCTCCCCCCTCTCCATCCCTCCCTCTCTCTCCCTCCCTCTCTCTTTCCCTCTCCTCCTAGTCCTCCATTTACCTAACCATGACTCCATAGATCATCTGATCACGTGATCTAGATCATTAGGTATTAAGCAGTCAGTTGTCAGTTGTAAGTACTGACTTGGTCACAGAGAAAACAACACACGCATACATTGGTGACTGAGCGAGTTTTCATGACCTAGCCAGGTCTTCTGTAGGGCCCTATGAACTCTATGAATGCAGTTAGAGGCATGAGCTGACAGGGCTACTACAATAGTCACCTGATTGGGGACACGCCTAAGATTGGATGTGCAATGAATGGACTTATGTACAGCTGTTTGGGTCATTGTTTGTAGCTCCTCCCTCCTGGATGATGTACAATCATTTAACCCCTCAGCTTACTTGATGGTTTCCATGGCACCCCTGTGATACCTTCAGAGGTTCATGCGTTGTCCATTGAAGAGCCTGTTGAAGGGTCACTCAGCTATGGGGAACACTCTTTGCAGGGGGACATCCCAGGTGGGCTCCAGATGGAGCAGCCGGATATTGAGGAAGAACAAGATGTGCTTGACAGCACACTGGAGAGTCACAGTGACCATGACAACCATGACCATGACGACCATGAGATGTCACTGTTTGATGAGCTCAAAGGTTTTTGTTCAATGAGTATGTAAGCTACATAATGCTATCACACACATGCACCACACACACATCATCACACACACACATGCACCACACACACATCATCACACACATGCACCACACTCACATCACACACACATCATCACACACATGTACCACACACACATGCACCACACACACATCATCACACACATGCACCACACTCACATCACACACACATCATCACACACATGCACCACACACATGCACCACACACACATGCACCACACACACATCATCACACACATGTGGCTGAAGATGTTGGTGGAATGGAAGAGATTATCACAGAGAATGAGCAGCTGAACATAGCCAAGTAAGGCTTCGTGTCATGTTATCCATTACATGTGGCCAGAGTAGTGGTAGGAGGGGCTTGTATCGTAACCAGGAAATGAGTCGTCCAATTTGTGCTGTTTTTAGAACTGATTTGGTAAAACAAGTGGATGATGTCACTAATCAGCTCAGACAAGCCAATACGTGAGTCGTTGCCATAGCAATGATCGCTGAGGGATGGACAATTCTGATGGTTCCCCCAGTTCCCTGGAGTCATTCAAAGCCCAGCTGGAGGAGGTGACCAGAGAGAGGGACGGACTGCACACACAGCTCCAGGGAGCTGAGGGAGAAGCCAGGAAGCACAAACAGCTCTTCCTTGAGCTGCAAGAGAAAGCTCATGGGGAGGTGAGTGGGTGGGTGGAGAGGTGAGTGGGTGGGTGGAGAGGTGAGTGGGTGGAGAGAGGTGAGTGGGTGGGTGGAGAGGTAAGTGGGTGGAGAGGTGGTGGATAGATGGAGAGGTGAATGGGTGGAGAGGTGGGTGGATGTAGGGGTGGGTGGGTGGAGAGGTGAGTGGGTGGTGATGTGAGTGGGTGGAGAGGTGAGTAGGTGGAGAGGTGAGTGGGTGGAGAGGTGAGTGGGTGGAGAGGTGAGTGGAGGTATCTATGTTTGCCCTTAGCACACTGATGTGCTTACTGTAACTTATAAGCTTTCACTGTTCCCTCAGGTTTCAGAAGGAGCTGAAGGCACCAGGATTACCAGCCTTGAGGTGACTAGACTGCTGAGAGAAAGAAATGAGTTCAAAGAGAAGTACCTCTCACTTCTAGAGCAGATCAGGTGACACCACCACTTAATGATGACCCTCCTATCCACACCACACCCCTTACCCCCTTAGCCTCTTCCCCAGCCCCTTCCCCAGCCTCTTCCCCAGTCTCTTCCCGCCCATCCATCCACACACTTTGCAATGCTTGCTGGGATGAAGGAAGGGG
Source organism: Eunapius fragilis (assembly GCA_963681505.1). Lineage (NCBI taxonomy): Eukaryota > Metazoa > Porifera > Demospongiae > Spongillida > Spongillidae > Eunapius > Eunapius fragilis. The sequence continues at coordinate 292,864 of OY811972.1, forward strand.
GAGGAGAGGTTGAGGGGAGGGGAGGGAGGAACACTGCTGATGTGTGCTGCCTCTCCTAGGATGAATGATGAGTTATTTATGTTCAAGAAGAAAGAAAAGGAAAAGAAGTCAAGATGGCTAGACTAGTACGTTGGGTGGACTAGTGAGGGTGAGGGTTACCCTTTTGACCCTCCTATCAGCTTTACAGCAGTGTTCAGCTCCACTAAGAGGAAACAGCTGGAGGATATGTATGCTGAGACCGCCTCCCCCAGGAAAATCCTCTTGAATGGCAGAGAGGGGGCTGATGAGGAGGATGGAAGGTAAGACTGGGGAGGAGGATGGAAGATAAGGCTGGGGAGGAGGGTGGAAGGTAAGACTGGGGAGGAGGGTGAAAGGTAAGACTGGGAAGGAGGATGGAAGGTAAGACTGGGAAGGAGGAAGGAAGGTAAGACTGGGGGTCTGAGTGGGTAGCCAGGGAAGGTACCAATGGTCCCATCCTGCTCCCATAGCTGTCCATTGCCTGGTGCTGTTGGCTACTCAAAGACAAGAACTATCCCAACATTCAGAAGACTTACGCGTAAACAAGGTACCCTCATGGGTAAGGATGTTATGCTCTGTTACTAACCCCACCCCTCACAGAGGAAGCTTACTCGACCTCAGCTAGCTGGGTTATTCCAGTGCATGAACACACCCATGACAATGGATCCCATGTGCCTCCTCCCCAGCCCTTCCTCCCTAATATCAATACATGTCGTCCTGTGAGCAGCCTTGAAGATGGGGGAGATGTAAGTGGGTGGGCTCTAAATAGGATACATAAGTTGATGGAGAAGTGGGCTCTAAATAGGGATACATTAAATGGATGGAGAGGTGGGCTCCAAATAGCATTTTGAGGTGACACCATTGTGCATGAAGATGTGCATTATTAGCTCCATATATGGTATTGTACATACCTAATATCTCCATGTATGGTATTGTACATACCTAATATCTCCATGTATGGTATTGTACATACCTAATATCTCCATGTATGGGGCAGACATACTTTTAACTTGTTTCTCAGATCCTGTGTGCAGCAGCTGTCAATCCAGCTGTGTATTTGGAAGACTGTACATCAGCAATGAAGGTTAAGAAAGACTTCCCTGCAGCCAACACTTTCAGAGAAGGGGACGGGACCAGTACTAGTCTGATATGGGTGGTCACAGGGGTGCCCAGTCTTACAAAGGTAAAGGGGTGCCCAGTCTTATGTTGGTGGTCACAGGGGTGCCCAGCCTTTTGTGTGTTCCATGGGTGTGGCCAGATGGGAGGCATGCTGGGGGTGTGGCCAGATGGGAGGCATGCTGGGGATGAGTCCATTCACGCAGCTCCTGGGTAGCCAAGGGGGTGGAGCCAGGGGGTCCCTAGTCCTCCACAGGGCAACACTGCTTGGGGGGGTAAGGACAGTTTTATTAACCCTTTGCTGCCCACGTAGGTCAGCATCATCGACGCTGCTACTGTGGGTGAGGTGATAGAAACATTCACCGTGTGTGCCACGCCCATCTGTTGCATCAGTGTTGTCCCGGGATTTGACCCCAAAGATCCTGAGGCCACAACAGGTGGGTGTGGTCATATAGGGTGGGCGTGTCACGCATGCAGGCAGCAAATGGGTGTGTTCACATGTCTTTTGATATGAATGTGAACACGTCTTTTGATATGAATGTGAACATGTGTTCATTATTCAGTTGGAGCCTTTGGTAACCCAGGTGGGTGTGGCTCAACAAGGTGGGTGTGGCTCCTCAAAAGAATAGTTGCCTTGGAATTCATTAGCTCAACACGTGGCCACGCCCCGTCATAGTGGCCACGCCCCCACCATATAATTCATAACCATGCCCGTATGTACAAACCCAGCTGTCATTACTATCTCCTCCCCAGGCCTTACAACGCGTAACAAGCAGTCGTCAAAGAAGCAGCGTAGCAGTAATGACGGAGCATCATCAAGAATGGCCACAGTATGGCTGGGTGCCCTGGATACTGGAGAGTGAGTGGGTGTGGGTGTGACAGTTATGTGTGTGGGCGTACGTGTTTAATGATTCATTATTCTGCTATCCATCCATTTTGTTCATTTAACCCTTTGTGTTCCCTCCAAAGGCTGTACGTTCACTCAGCAGTAAGCAATTGGAAGAGGTGTATGCATGCCGACAAGCTCCAGTCTGGAATACAGGCCATCACGTGAGTCACGTGACCTGCTAGGGGGAGGGGTTAGTGATCACGTGAGTCACGTGACCTGCTAGGGGGGGGGAGGGGTTAGTGTTTGGGACGGGCATGGCATTTTGGGGGGTTAAGTAAAGTCTGTTGGAGCAATGGCTCTGTAGGGGGTTAGTGCTCTCCTATTTCAGACACCTTGAAGGTAAAGCCTTTGCCCTGCTCAAGGACGCTACTCTGGCTGTTTTCAGACGGTTCACAGGTACTAGATTAACCCCTTACATTCAATTTGACAAATGTCCTTATATGGCAAGCTGTTGTGTGTATGTGTTGTGCATGTGTGTGTGTTTGTGCAGTGCATGCTTACATTCAATTTGACAAATGTCCTTATATGGCAAGCTGTTGTGTGTATGTGTGTGCAGTGCTATGCTATTAGTTACGAAATAAAAATCAGGTGATCGTTGGAATGGAATTGATTTCAGACGGAGAATGGGACTGGGACAACTACTCTATAGTCGTGCTGTGTCAGAAGAAGGACGCTCCAGTGACATGTCTCACTGCCACCAAGTTTAGCCTTTGGTGTGCAGTGGGGAACACTGTGTATGTGATAAACTCGAGGGTGCTTAAAATGGAGGTATGTCTGGGGGGGGGGGGTGGTCACTGTATGTGAAGGTGAGGGTCAGGTATGAAGACATTGCATACACGGGGCTGGTTGCTATGATATCCCATCATCTGTGACCACACCCAGTTTCTAATTACTCATCTGGTTGCCAGGCAACAATAATCGTTCACCCACAAAAGAAGGCAGAGGTCAACCAGATGGTGGCCATTGGAGAGGGGGTGTGGATTTCCTTCAAGTTCAGCTCAACCATCAAGCTGTTCCATTCGACAGCCTATAACAACATGCAGGACATTGACATTGGACCACAGATACACAAAGTGTTATGTAAGTGAACGTGTATGTCACATGATGTTCATGATGACCTGTCTGTGTGTCATAACTGCTTCTGCCCTGTTATTATAATTCTTCTCTATCTATCTCTCTCTCTCTCTCTCTCTCTCTCTCTCTCTCTCTCTCTCTCTCTCTCTCTCTCTCTCTCTCTCTCTCTCTCTCTCTATCTCTATCTCTCTATCTCTCTCTCTCTCTCTTTCTCTCTCTCTCTCTTTCTCTCTCTCTCTCTCTCTTTCTCTCTCTCTCTCTCTTTCTCTCTCTCTCTCTCTCTTTCTCTCTCTCTCTCTCTCTTTCTCTCTCTCTTTCTCTCTCTCTCTCTCTCT
>OY811972.1:298795-330349 GCA_963681505.1 Eunapius fragilis
CGTCTGCTCCCGATTTCGGGCAGTTTTACGAGTACGTGGTGAAAGATCTGGAGGGAGGGGACGACATCGACGTTGAAGAGAGAGAAGCCGCTGTGAGACGCGTCGTGAAAGCGGTCGTGTCCTGTGATGTTTTTCAAGACCCGCCGATCGAGCGAGGGTACGAGGGTCCCTACGACGTCGTTTACACAGCTTCGTGTCTCGAAGATTGCTGCCAAAACCTACAACAGTTTACCGAAGCGGTTGCTCGCCTCACCACTCTGCTCAACGACGGGGGAAAGTTGGTGATGAATGTTAGTGTCGGTGAAGGAGGAACGCACGCGTACTACTGCCTCGGGGAAGTCAAGATCCCAGAGTTGAACATAGCACTCGAAGAAGCACTGTCCGTATTGCAGGCTTGCGGGTATCGCGACCAGAACATCACCTTTATCAAGCAGACGCCTCGCCACGCTGACATTTTCCCTCAAGATGTGGCGCCGGACGTGGAAGAGATGCTGTTTGTCATTGCGCAGAAGGGGATGTGAGGGTGCCCAAACTCGATACTAATCTGGACAATATTTACTTATCATAGGGACATTATGCCCCCAGTTGTGTTTAAAACATGTGTAGTATATAATCTTATAACATTACAGCTGCCAATCATTGACTGCCACAGACGGATTGGTAGTTTAAGATATGTATCGGTGCATTCTCCAAAAGGTCACTACAGTCAATAATGACCTTTTTTGTTTTGGGGGGCGTAACAATCATGTATTTTCTAAAGCTATTCATGAATCAATAGCTTTGATGTCGTGACCTTTTTCACACCTACCTATGCATGCTCGTGTGATATTGTAAAGGAAGGTATGCATGAATGTTATATGTTCTGGGATGGAAGATAATTACGGTCGTGGGAACGAGGTCGTACGCTTAGACGGCCAGGGTCATTGACGCTGTAAGGTCCACACAGCTAAAGCTTGAACTAATCAACGAGTACATCTCAGTCAAAATTCGGAAACGACATAGGCAGCGTTTACAAATGACGTCACGCTGACCTATGGTTCGAGCTAACAGACATACCAGCCCCACGCCCCCCGGCGTGCGTGTCACGCCCCGGACTTAAACCTCACGCTCACACATACGCCGTTCTCACACCTAGCGGTAACACTTCCAGACTGCCAAGGGTGCTTTGATAGCTTGCTTGAGCTTGTGATTATGCTGGGGAAAGGATTGGGGTTGTCATGGGGGAAAGGTCAGGGTTGTCATGCAAAGATGATAAGTTAACTATCCGCTTTAGAACTAGTTGGGCGTAGCCCGACTTCGGGTTTTGGCGGAAGGTGCTAAAAGACGCCAAAACGCGAAGGTCGTCGGGCTACGCCCGACTACGTTAGAACCAGGAGAAGATGCCACGTAAAATAGTTACGATTGCGCTGCGCGAATCGATGCTATAAAAGGCGCTAGACTCGTCAGGACTTAAAAAAATGGCGAAAGGTCGGTCGTTTTGTTCTGCGTTATCTCGAAAAGCACAGAGGCAATTGGTTTTCTATGTATCTTTTAACAAAAACACCCCCCAATGAAAAAAATACACGAGTATAGGTCGATTGCGATCGAGTTCCCTGACTGAGTGAGTGCGGTGCCACGTTATGCACTATACAGTACGGGACGTTGTGCACTACAGTACGGGACGTTGTGCACTACAGTACGGGACGTTGTGCACTACAGTACGGGACGTTGTGCACTACAGTACGGGACGGGACGTTTGTGCACTATACAGTACGGGACGTTGTGCACTACAGTACGGGACGTTGTGCACTACAGTACGGGACGTTGTGCACTACAGTACGGGACGGGACGTTGTGCACTATACAGTACGGGCAAGTACTATATAACTACGACAGAAGTAAACAAAATTGAACAGAAAGGAAAGTTTATTTTTCACATCCAAACCAAATAACTAATAATAACTGACATATAACTTCATGTGCCATGCATGGCGTACGTACGTACCTATCAGCAGTCAGGTAGTAATTTATTTGTCACTGTAACTACTCTTTTCTCGGGTCTTGATGTGCTTTGTTGTACGGCGAAGTTGCTTTCCCAAGCATTTCTTTGCTTGGTTAAAACTGGTAGCAGGGTTGTTGTGGTATGCGTGAGAATGGATATGCGGCTAGCGGGAGTGCGTGACATCGCGGGAGTCTCGTGGGACTTGGCAGGTCTGTACTGTTTTGCACCCATACAAATTATCGAGAGTTACGTTAGTAACTCTCATATAGGATTTGACCCCGATTATGAATGTCATTAAAAAAACGCGACCCGCTTCTAACAAGACTCCCGACGAGCGGATGGCTTACCTTGTTATCGTCGTCGTACAAGAAGGCAACAACAAGCAGTTTCGTGTTTGTTTGATGTCACAAAACCGCGTGGTTGTAGAGAACAAAACAATTTTTGAAACTCGTACCCAGTCCCACGTATTTCTCGTTCTTCTTCTTCTTCTTCTTGTTCTTGTTCTTGACCACGCATAACTCGGGATAGGAACACTTTTAAGAAATGAAAATCACACCAATGGCTTCAGAATTCACTGGCATTTTCGCTTCTGTGGTCAAAACGTCTCGAGGCTACATGACATTTATCGTTGTGTTAGCAAATCACGTATAGCTTACTGCACTGACACGACTCGGATAGGTCCTACGTCGCTCTTTATACGAAGTACTAGCAGTATACATCAAATGTGTACGGTCTGGGCACTACACGTAGTGGTAATTAACTTTGGCGGTTATGTATTTTTAATAACGTGCACGTGCGTACTATAATCATTCTATCGTTTAGGTTTGACGTTCTTTGTAACTTAGTGAAGTTTTTTTTTCTCAAAATGCCTTCATGCACGTCAGGATAAGAAGAAAGCCAAACGACGAGCATAGTACCTCAAAACTAGAGACGACGTATTAGATTCAGCCCGAGCGGAACTACAAAGCAGAGCCTGAAAAGAAGCGGGCCTCTCAAACGTGAAAACTATCGAGCAGAGCCTGAAAAGAAACGGATCTCTCCACGCGCAAGGTATCGAGATGCGATTAGTAGGGGGGGGGGGGGGGGGGGGGGGGGGGGAGAGGGTGCTGTCTGCTTCTGGCCCGATACAAAATGCGTTTGTGGGTTCGATCGCGCTGGGGCGACAATTAATAACCTCTCTTCTATTTCGGCCGCCCCTTAAAAGCCCCCTCAGATCCTGAAAAGGAACGGACCTCTCGACGTGCAAGGTATCGAGCAGATCCTGAAAAAAGACAGCGATATTGCCATAGTCCTGAACGTGCATCTCGCTCGGCGAAAAGAGTTAAGGTCACTCAATGGTATGTCGTACCTTTACAACCTCCCTCTCATATCAAGATGGATTACTTAACGTGCTATACGGCTCATAATCGGGTATGAATAAAAATCAATGAAACAAGTAAATAAAAACATTCTCTATGAGAAAGTTGGTGGCATATAGGATTTGAAGGCAATGGTGGTGTAAAAAGGAAGGAAACAAGGGTCTAGTAATAAGGAAAAATGGAATAGTCCTATATTTAGCACATTTCTATATGTAGGATATAGTATGTTGTTCGTGTGCTAAATATAGGACTATTCCATTTTTCCTTATTACTAGACCCTTGTTTCCTTCCTTTTTACACCACCATTGCCTTCAAATCCTATATGCCACCAACTTTCTCATAGAGAATGTTTTTATTTACTTGTACAATTAAAGTACTAGTGTCGCGTGCCATGACGTAATAAATGAGATTTTCTAGTGTTCTGGGTGACTGCTCTGTGGAATGCAAGAATACCGTGGGGCTTAGGGGGGCAGTTACTGTGACCTAGGGGGGCAGTAACTGTGGCCTAGGGGCAGTTACTGTGGCCTAGGGGCAGTAACTGTGGCCTAGGGGGGCAGTTACTGTGGCCTAGATGCAGTTACTGTGGCCTAGGTGCAGTTACTGTGGCCTAGGGGCAGTAACTGTGGCCTAGGGGCAGTTACTGTGGCCTAGGGGGGCAGTTACTGGGGCCTAGGGGGGCAGTTACTGGGGCCTAGGGGGGCAGTAACTGTGGCCTAGGGGGGCAGTTACTGTGGCCTAGATGCAGTTACTGTGGCCTAGGTGCAGTTACTGTGGCCTAGGGGCAGTAACTGTGGCCTAGGGGCAGTTACTGTGGCCTAGGGGGGCGTTACTGGGGCCTAGGGGGGCAGTTACTGGGGCCTAGGGGGGCAGTAACTGTGGCCTAGGGGGGCAGTTACTGTGGCCTAGATGCAGTTACTGTGGCCTAGGTGCAGTTACTGTGGCCTAGGTGCAGTTACTGTGGCCTAGGGGTAGTTACTGGGACCTAGGGGGGCAGTTACTGTGGCCTAGGTGCAGTTACTGGGGCCTAGATGCAGTTACTGTGGCCTAGATGCAGTTACTGTGGCCTAGGGGGGCGTTACTGGGGCCTAGGGGGGCAGTAACTGTGGCCTAGGGGGGCAGTTACTGTGGCCTAGATGCAGTTACTGTGGCCTAGATGCAGTTACTGTGGCCTAGGTGCAGTTACTGTGGCCTAGGTGCAGTTACTGTGGCCTAGGGGCAGTTACTGGGACCTAGGGGGGCAGTTACTGTGGCCTAGATGCAGTTACTGTGGCCTAGGGGCAGTTACTGGGACCTAGGGGGGCAGTTACTGTGGCCTAGGTGCAGTTACTGTGGCCTAGGTGCAGTTACTGTGGCCTATGGGCAGTTACTGTGGCCTAGGGGGGCAGTTACTGTGGCCTAGATGCAGTTACTGTGGCCTATGGGCAGTTACTGTGGCCTAGGGGCAGTTACTGGGGCCTAGGGGGGCAGTTTTGCTATGTTGACGTTACAAAATTTTGAGGAATGCCTTTACAGCCAGGAAGGAGTAGTGCAGGGTGATCCGTTGTCTGTGTTGGTATACATGTAGCAATGATGCCACTGGTGAACTCTCTTCGCAGCAGGGAACAATATCAACAGAGCTGGTAAGATGATTCTACATGTGCTAGACCATTGCACTCAGTTCATTCCTCGCTTGATCCTTTAATTGAACAAGGTCCTGCGTATGGTTATATTTCAGGACCCACTAAGAGTTAGGCACATAAGTATGTGGAAGTTGCGAACAGTTCCTTTGAGTTAAAGTTGCTACTGGACCTCACTTCCTCAGAGGTGTGGTTGGTGAAAAAGAATATTGTGTGCAATTTTCAGAAAAAAGGCTGATGTCCAGGCAGACTGATGTCTGGGTAGACTGATGTCCAGGCAGACTGATGTCTGGGTAGACTGATGTCCAGGCAGACTGATGTCTGAGTAGACTGATGTCTGGGCAGACTGATGTCTGGGTAGACTGATGTCTGGGTAGACTGATGTCCAGGCAGACTGATGTCTGGGTAGACTGATGTCTGAGTAGACTGATGTCTGGGTAGACTGATGTCCAGGTAGACTGATGTCTGGGTAGACTGATGTCCAGGTAGACTGATGTCTGGGTAGACTGATGTCTGGGTAGACTGATGTCTGGGTAGACTGATGTCCAGGTAGACTGATGTCTGGGTAGACTGATGTCTGGGCAGACTGATGTCCGGGTAGACTGATGTCTGGGTAGACTGGTGTCTGGGTAGACTGATGTCTGGGTAGACTGATGTCCAGGTAGACTGATGTCTGAGTAGACTGATGTCTGGGATAGACTGATGTCTGAGTAGACTGATGTCTGGGTAGACTGATGTCCAGGTAGACTGAGTCTGGGTAGGCTGATGTCTGGGTAGACTGATGTCCAGGTAGACTGATGCCTGGGTAGACTGATGTCTGGGTAGACTGATGTCCAGGTAGACTGATGTCTGGGTAGACTGATGTCTGGGTAGACTGATGTCTGGGTAGACTGATGTCTGGGTAGACTGATGTCTGGGTAGACTGATGTCTGGGTAGACTGATGTCTGGGTAGACTGATGTCCAGGTAGACTGATGTCCAGGTAGACTGATGTCTGGGTAGACTGATGTCTGGGCAGACTGATGTCTGGGTGTCTGGGTAGACTGGTGTCTGGGTAGACTGATGTCCAGGTAGACTGATGTCTGGGTAGACTGATGTCTGGGTAGACTGATGTCCAGGTAGACTGATGTCTGGGTAGACTGATGTCTGGGTAGACTGGTGTCTGGGTAGACTGATGTCCAGATAGACTGATGTCTGGGCAGTCTGGTGTGGACAAATTGTCTCAAGCTGCTGTCAAGGCCTCCCCCCCCCCCCCCCCCCCCCCCAGGCTGCATTTGCATCTTTGACAAAGTCTTTGCAGTGTGAATGGGACTTCCTCCAGAGAGTTGCGTACCAGTCTGTGCAAATGCTTTTCAATGAGAAGATCAAGAGGCAATTCTTTCCAGCCTTGCTGGGTGGGGGTGTCACTGAAGCAGAGGAAACTTAGTTTGCTCTACATACATCTCTAGCAGGACTAGGGATATTTAATCCCATCAAGACTCCTACGAGACATCTAGACAAGGAACTAATGTGTTAGTTGAAGCAGTGAAAGGAGTTGATGTCTTTGACTCAGCACAACATATAAGCGACTCTTTGGGCTACCAGAAAACACCATGTTAAAACCAAGGATTACCAATCTATGCTTGACAGTCTTTTGATGCAGTTCATACCAAAGTGAAAAGAGCTATTAAAAGAGCTATTTGTGGCAAAACATCCGCATGGTTGGCTGTTCTAAATCTCACTACTTGCTACATTAACCTGGCTCCGGCTCGAATTAGAGATGATGGTTTGGCGGTTTGCTATATGTGTGACCCGACAGACTTACCTTCCAAGTGTGATGGTTGTGGGGCCTCACTAACAATGCAACACGCTCTTGACTGTAAGGTTGGTGGCCTAGTTACCTAGATGCATAATGAGATCAGATATTGTATTTGGTGATATTGCTCCACAGGTGTGGACACAGGTTGCCTGAGGACCAATTTTCAGGGATGCAGATAAACAAGAAGGTGACTCAGGACTGTGGGTTGATTTGGGAGTACGTGGTGTTTGGCAACCTCAAGTAGAGGCACTATTTGACTTGAAGGACACAGATGCCCCATACTACAGTAATTGTATGCCAGAATCAGTTCTGCACAATTCCAATGATGCCAAATGCTTAGAGCTTGGCTGGTCATGTATCCCTGTTACAGTTGAGATGTATCGGTGCTGGAATGCAGAAAATCATGCAGACCTTGTCTCGCCTAGCAACTTTTCTAGCCACCTGGGGAAATAATTTCAAGTGACATACCAGCTGCTGACACAATTAGGATCAATTGTTGAAAGTATGCAGGAGTGAACTGTACACACTTGTTGTAGCCATTCTGCATGTAATGAAAATAATACGCACATTCAATAGTCAATGATAAATTTTCATAACCATTGATTGTAACATAAAACACAAACAATACTTATACAAAAACACCCACCTTCACTGCCCACCTTCACCTTCACTGTCCACCTTCACCTTTACTGTCCACCTGAATCCTCACTGTCCACCTTCATCCTCACTGTCCACCTTCATCTTCACTGTCCACCTAAATCCTCACTGTCCACCTTCATCTTCACTGTCCACCTTCATTGCCAGCATTGCCCCCTTGGACAGCAACTGATAATCTCTGGGTAAGGTATACAAAGGAGTTAGCTTCACTGGACACCTGCCTCAACCAATGGCCCAACTGTTTAAGGAACTCAGTTGTCCTTGGTCCAAACACTCCAGCCGTCTCTATTGCCATTGGAGTGAAAAAGTGGCATGAGTCAAGGTGGTTGGTTGTATTTCTGTAGTTTCATATCTTCTGCCTATTGAACAAGTGCCTAGCTGTGCATCACTTGATGGTGCAAAAGTATCACTGATCTAGGCACGTTGCATCCCCCACAGGTCGCTTTCCACCTGAGCGATACAGACCTGAAGTCTCCAGACATGATGACAAGGTTATAGCGGACATAAATATACTCGATTTTAAAAAAATTTTAAAATAAAAAAATTTCCTGGCAGCGGTGGGATTTGAACCCACGCCATCGAAATGACTGGTGCCTTAAACCAGCGCCTTAGACCGCTCGGCCACGCTACCTCTTGTGAAAGAGATTTTTTAAAACCATAGATTGACCAACGATTTGTGACTTACACGACTGTATGAATACGCTTTGAATATTGTTTGCCATCAGAGACATCGAGAATATTAAAGGGCTGTTTCGTCGTAAGAAGGAATGCTCAATTCGCCCTTATCACTGCCTCAAGCTTCAGGTGGTAACGGTTTCCTAGTTCTAACTTCATCATCACATGCATACTTCCGTTATGTATATGTCCGTAACTTGAGTTCATTTCTGAAACAGCCCTTTGCACTTTTTCTTCGCTAATTTATTGCTTCTAACTTTGTATCAATTTAGAGCTACGTCATTTCCTATAGAATAAGCTATCTCTGCCATGGTGAGTCCTAATAAGGGGCGTTACTAAATGTCTTTGCGTGTTCCGTCGAATGTTTATAGTTTTGCCCTCTATGTTATCCACGCCACGTTAAGATTCATGCCTGTATGTTAGTACAGGAAGAATGTATTCTTGGCGTTCAATTTCAAGCACACTGATAAAGTCATAGCTACTCGTAGAAAATTTTACATGTTTAATGCTTTGTGCACCTTTTTTGTGCCACAATGTACGTTTAGGGGATATAGGGAGGTTAACCGTCTTGTAACTGCTCTAAGAGGTATCTCAGAACTTCTAACGCTATGACATATCTCTATTATCCTAATGCGTATTTTGTAACGTAGTTCATTTTTTTATTTTTTATTTTTATTTTTTAGGGCATAGCAGCTAGGTTCTTAGTTTAGTATTTTAAAGGTAACTTAAGTTACAATGATGCCATAGTTACGCGTTTTATGTGAGATCGTGTACAGAGTATCCAGTGTGTGAGGAAGTTTCAAAATCACAGTTTAAAATGTGTCGTATTTCTTCATAGAAATGTATTGTGACTTCAGCCATAATTCTGTGACTCACAATTATGTGACTTATTTTTAACTATTGTGATTAGCTGTAGTATACAACTCCCGTACAATCACTGCCACATGTAGTCTCGGCCCCAGACCCAGCGATTACATCACCGCTACGCGTCAGTAGGGTCTGGCAACAAATTCTTGGCCCGAGGAATGCCATAATAACAATTAGTCACACGCGCATAAAGAGATGATGTGTGACTTAATGAATAATCATAATGGTTCGTCATGCATGAAGTGCGGTAAGTCAACAGAGAGCGGAGATCCTGCATAGCAGCTCAACACCAGTGCTAAAACGCTTCATGTATGATGCGTTTGAACGAGAACTAGTTGACAGAAAAGTTCCTAGCCACACTCAGCCTGGATGCTCTATCACAATCTGCAAAGGTTGTTTCACTTCACTTGATAGATGCATTTTTAAAAAAGAGAGGAGCTAGACAAGATGGAAAAAGGCACCGAAGCAGTGATAGGTGCATCTAGGGTTGGCAGCTACAACATCTCGGTCTTCAGGTATTATTATTACTCCCAGTCGGAAGGGGCGGTCATCTTCACAGTTAGCAGCTGCAGGTCCATCTGTGTCGATAAAATGTTGCAATTAACACTTCCATACATGGGTGTTTTATCTGAAGTCATCATCAGGTGGTTGTGACGGTTGCTAATTAGTGCATTGCTGCAATGTGATTGGCAGGATGAAGTTACTACCTGGTTGGCCACGTAGCGGTGATGTAATCCATCCGTAGCTGCGTCCGTTGGGTCTGGGGCCGAGACTATGCCACATTTTGTGCGTGGTTTTAGTTGTACTGGATGTAGTTACAATGTTACCGAGCATTCCTTGAATCTAGTGCCCAAGAAAATGCTGTAGAAGATAGACTGCATTTCAGTATAGCACTGTTTGGGTATGTAAAATAGACATGACTATAATGTGTGCTGGCAGTTCTAGCCCTCACTGCATATTTCTAGAACTAACTATAGCTATCTCGTTTTTAAATTAATACTATTAATACATCGCTAACTTATTAAATAATTAATTCGGCCGCGCCTTCACCGACCCCTGTTTTGGGGCCGTAGGGGGAGTGGGCAATTGCCCCCCCCCCCCCCCCCCGGTTACACCGCCATTGCTAGCCACAGCGTAGTATCATGACATCAGTGCACTTAGTGGTGCACGCTTATAGTTCACGTGCGCCGCTTCGAAACCCAGCCCACTGGCGGTGACTTTCAAGTTCTAGTTCTCAAGAGAATGGCGTCAAAGCAAGAGAAGTATCGTATCTTAATGAAGGAACAGAAAGCCAAAACATGTTCAAAGATAACGCACCCAATGGCGAAGTAAGTAAGGTATTCTGTCAGGTGAACGTCGGTGGATTTTTAACATATACACTCGTAACCACCGGGCAGGGAAGGAGGGATATTGGAGTACCACATTACCTGTGGTGAAGGATGTTACTATATTGATAGTTATTATAACATCTCCCTATTTTCCATTGTTACATCCCTCCACCTCCATCACACGTGCTCTACCATCAGCCATGACACTTGGCAATACTAATTAATAGTGTAATGCACCTATCAATGGTCTCCTCCACCTCCCCCTAGTGTGGGCATATCAATGGTCTCCCCCACCTCCCCCTAGTGTGGGCATATCAATGGTCTCCCCCACCTCCCCCTAGTGTGGGCATATCAATGGTCTCCTCCACCTCCCCCTAGTGTGGGCATATCAATGGTCTCCTCCACCTCCCCCTAGTGTGGGCATATCAATGGTCTCCCCCACCTCCCCCTAGTGTGGGCATATCAATGGTCTCCCCCACCTCCCCCTAGTGTGGGCATATCAATGGTCTCCCCCACCTCCCCCTAGTGTGGGCATATCAATGGTCTCCTCCACCTCCCCCTAGTGTGGGCATATCAATGGTCTCCCCCACCTCCCCCTAGTGTGGGCATATCAATGGTCTCCCTCCACCTCCCCCTAGTGTGGGCATATCAATGGTCTCCTCCACCTCCCCCTAGTGTGGGCATATCAATGGTCTCCCTCCACCTCCCCCTAGTGTGGGCATATCAATGGTCTCCCCCACCTCCCCCTAGTGTGGGCATATCAATGGTCTCCCCCACCTCCCCCTAGTGTGGGCATATCAATGGTCTCCTCCACCTCCCCCTAGTGTGGGCATATCAATGGTCTCCTCCACCTCCCCCTAGTGTGGGCATATCAATGGTCTCCTCCACCTCCCCCTAGTGTGGGCATATCAATGGTCTCCTCCACCTCCCCCTAGTGTGGGCATATCAATGGTCTCCCCCACCTCCCCCTAGTGTGGGCATATCAATGGTCTCCTCCACCTCCCCCTAGTGTGGGCATATCAATGGTCTCCTCCACCTCCCCCTAGTGTGGGCATATCAATGGTCTCCTCCACCTCCCCCTAGTGTGGGCATATCAATGGTCTCCCCCACCTCCCCCTAGTGTGGGCATATCAATGGTCTCCTCCACCTCCCCCCTAGTGTGGGCATATCAATGGTCTCCTCCACCTCCCCCTAGTGTGGGCATATCAATGGTCTCCCTCCACCTCCCCCTAGTGTGGGCATATCAATGGTCTCCTCCACCTCCCCCTAGTGTGGGCATATCAATGGTCTCCCTCCACCTCCCCCTAGTGTGGGCATATCAATGGTCTCCCCCACCTCCCCCTAGTGTGGGCATATCAATGGTCTCCCCCACCTCCCCCTAGTGTGGGCATATCAATGGTCTCCTCCACCTCCCCCTAGTGTGGGCATATCAATGGTCTCCCTCCACCTCCCCCTAGTGTGGGCATATCAATGGTCTCCTCCACCTCCCCCTAGTGTGGGCATATCAATGGTCTCCCTCCACCTCCCCCTAGTGTGGGCATATCAATGGTCTCCTCCACCTCCCCCTAGTGTGGGCATATCAATGGTCTCCCCCACCTCCCCCTAGTGTGGGCATATCAATGGTCTCCTCCACCTCCCCCTAGTGTGGGCATATCAATGGTCTCCTCCACCTCCCCCTAGTGTGGGCATATCAATGGTCTCCCCCACCTCCCCCTAGTGTGGGCATATCAATGGTCTCCTCCACCTCCCCCTAGTGTGGGCATATCAATGGTCTCCTCCACCTCCCCCTAGTGTGGGCATATCAATGGTCTCCTCCACCTCCCCCTAGTGTGGGCATATCAATGGTCTCCCCCACCTCCCCCTAGTGTGGGCATATCAATGGTCTCCTCCACCTCCCCCCTAGTGTGGGCATATCAATGGTCTCCTCCACCTCCCCCTAGTGTGGGCATATCAATGGTCTCCCCCACCTCCCCCTAGTGTGGGCATATCAATGGTCTCCTCCACCTCCCCCTAGTGTGGGCATATCAATGGTCTCCTCCACCTCCCCCTAGTGTGGGCATATCAATGGTCTCCTCCACCTCCCCCTAGTGTGGGCATATCAATGGTCTCCTCCACCTCCCCCTAGTGTGGGCATATCAATGGTCTCCCCCACCTCCCCCTAGTGTGGGCATATCAATGGTCTCCCCCACTCCCCCTAGTGTGGGCATATCAATGGTCTCCCCCACCTCCCCCTAGTGTGGGCATATCAATGGTCTCCTCCACCTCCCCCTAGTGTGGGCATATCAATGGTCTCCCCCACCTCCCCCTAGTGTGGGCATATCAATGGTCTCCCCCACCTCCCCCTAGTGTGGGCATATCAATGGTCTCCCCCACCTCCCCCTAGTGTGGGCATATCAATGGTCTCCTCCACCTCCCCCTAGTGTGGGCATATCAATGGTCTCCTCCACCTCCCCCTAGTGTGGGCATATCAATGGTCTCCTCCACCTCCCCCCTAGTGTGGGCATATCAATGGTCTCCTCCACCTCCCCCTAGTGTGGGCATATCAATGGTCTCCCCCACCTCCCCCTAGTGTGGGCATTTCAATGGTCTCCCCCACCTCCCCCTAGTGTGGGCATATCAATGGTCTCCTCCACCTCCCCCTAGTGTGGGCATATCAATGGTCTCCTCCACCTCCCCCTAGTGTGGGCATATCAATGGTCTCCCCCACCTCCCCCTAGTGTGGGCATATCAATGGTCTCCCCCACCTCCCCCTAGTGTGGGCATATCAATGGTCTCCCCCACCTCCCCCTAGTGTGGGCATTTCAATGGTCTCCCCCACCTCCCCCTAGTGTGGGCATATCAATGGTCTCCCCCCCCTCCCCCTAGTGTGGGCATATCAATGGTCTCCTCCACCTCCCCCTAGTGTGGGCATTTCAATGGTCTCCCCCACCTCCCCCTAGTGTGGGCATATCAATGGTCTCCTCCACCTCCCCCTAGTGTGGGCATATCAATGGTCTCCCCCACCTCCCCCTAGTGTGGGCATTTCAATGGTCTCCCCCCCCTCCCCCTAGTGTGGGCATATCAATGGTCTCCCCCCCCTCCCCCTAGTGTGGGCATATCAATGGTCTCCCCCACCTCCCCCTAGTGTGGGCATTTCAATGGTCTCCCCCCCCTCCCCCTAGTGTGGGCATATCAATGGTCTCCCCCACCTCCCCCTAGTGTGGGCATATCAATGGTCTCCCCCACCTCCCCCTAGTGTGGGCATTTCAATGGTCTCCCCCCCCTCCCCCTAGTGTGGGCATATCAATGGTCTCCTCCACCTCCCCCTAGTGTGGGCATTTCAGTGGTCTCCCCCACCTCCCCCTAGTGTGGGCATATCAATGGTCTCCTCCACCTCCCCCTAGTGTGGGCATATCAATGGTCTCCTCCACCTCCCCGTAGTGTGGGCATTTCAATGGTCTCCCCCACCTCCCCCTAGTGTGGGCATATCAATGGTCTCCTCCACCTCCCCGTAGTGTGGGCATTTCAATGGTCTCCTCCACCTCCCCCTAGTGTGGGCATATCAATGGTCTCCTCCACCTCCCCCTAGTGTGGGCATATCAGTGGTCTCCTCCACCTCCCCCTAGTGTGGGCATATCAATGGTCTCCCCCACCTCCCCCTAGTGTGGGCATATCAATGGTCTCCCCCACCTCCCCCTAGTGTGGGCATATCAATGGTCTCCTCCACCTCCCCCTAGTGTGGGCATATCAATGGTCTCCCCCACCTCCCCCTAGTGTGGGCATATCAATGGTCTCCTCCACCTCCCCCTAGTGTGGGCATATCAATGGTCTCCTCCACCTCCCCCTAGTGTGGGCATATCAATGGTCTCCCCCACCTCCCCCTAGTGTGGGCATTTCAATGGTCTCCCCCACCTCCCCCTAGTGTGGGCATATCAATGGTCTCCTCCACCTCCCCCTAGTGTGGGCATATCAATGGTCTCCCCCACCTCCCCCTAGTGTGGGCATATCAATGGTCTCCCCCACCTCCCCCTAGTGTGGGCATATCAATGGTCTCCCCCACCTCCCCCTAGTGTGGGCATTTCAATGGTCTCCCCCACCTCCCCCTAGTGTGGGCATATCAATGGTCTCCTCCACCTCCCCCTAGTGTGGGCATATCAATGGTCTCCTCCACCTCCCCCTAGTGTGGGCATATCAATGGTCTCCTCCACCTCCCCCTAGTGTGGGCATATCAATGGTCTCCTCCACCTCCCTCTAGTGTGGGCATATCAATGGTCTCCCCCACCTCCCCCTAGTGTGGGCATATCAATGGTCTCCCCCACCTCCCCCTAGTGTGGGCATATCAATGGTCTCCTCCACCTCCCCCTAGTGTGGGCATATCAATGGTCTCCCCCACCTCCCCCTAGTGTGGGCATATCAATGGTCTCCCTCCACCTCCCCCTAGTGTGGGCATATCAATGGTCTCCTCCACCTCCCCCTAGTGTGGGCATATCAATGGTCTCCTCCACCTCCCCCTAGTGTGGGCATATCAATGGTCTCCCCCACCTCCCCCTAGTGTGGGCATATCAATGGTCTCCCTCCACCTCCCCCTAGTGTGGGCATATCAATGGTCTCCTCCACCTCCCCCTAGTGTGGGCATATCAATGGTCTCCCCCACCTCCCCCTAGTGTGGGCATATCAATGGTCTCCCCCACCTCCCCCTAGTGTGGGCATATCAATGGTCTCCTCCACCTCCCCCTAGTGTGGGCATATCAATGGTCTCCTCCACCTCCCCCTAGTGTGGGCATATCAATGGTCTCCTCCACCTCCCCCTAGTGTGGGCATATGAATGGTCTCCCCCACCTCCCCCTAGTGTGGGCATATCAATGGTCTCCTCCACCTCCCCCTAGTGTGGGCATATCAATGGTCTCCCCCACCTCCCCCTAGTGTGGGCATATCAATGGTCTCCTCCACCTCCCCCTAGTGTGGGCATATCAATGGTCTCCTCCACCTCCCCCTAGTGTGGGCATATCAATGGTCTCCTCCACCTCCCCCTAGTGTGGGCATATCAATGGTCTCCCCCACCTCCCCCTAGTGTGGGCATATCAATGGTCTCCCCCACCTCCCCCTAGTGTGGGCATATCAATGGTCTCCTCCACCTCCCCCTAGTGTGGGCATATCAATGGTCTCCCCCACCTCCCCCTAGTGTGGGCATATCAATGGTCTCCCCCACCTCCCCCTAGTGTGGGCATATCAATGGTCTCCCCCACCTCCCCCTAGTGTGGGCATATCAATGGTCTCCCCCACCTCCCCCTAGTGTGGGCATATCAATGGTCTCCTCCACCTCCCCCTAGTGTGGGCATATCAATGGTCTCCCCCACCTCCCCCTAGTGTGGGCATATCAATGGTCTCCCCCACCTCCCCCTAATGGGGGGGGGGGGGGGGGGGGGGGGGGGGATAGGGACATTAATAATGTGATACATTTTCTATATGACAACTCATAACACCTTAGCACAGTGTAGGGGAAGGGGGTTGGTTCTTAGGGGAAGGGGTTTTTTGTCACATTTTCATAAGGGGCTATCATCAAGAGAAGTCATTGGAGGGGGAGGAGTGGGGAATGGGAGGGAGGGGAGGGGACAGGGATGTGGGGGTGGGTGGGAGGGAGGGAGTGGGGGGATGAACAGCAATCATTTTGGAAGGGGAAGAGCAGGTATTTAACATGGGATTCCACTTAATTGGGATGCCGGTTAAGCAGACATGTGTGTAACAGGAGTTATTTGGGTGGATATGGAAAAGGGAGATACCTCCTCCCCCTCCCTCCCCTCCTCTCCCTCTCCCTCTCCCCCTTCCTCCCCTTCCTCCCCTCCTGCATGATTTGCAAAGCAATGGTTCCCTGTCTACTGGATATTGGTGGTTAACCTTCTTACGCTTGAATTGGTCTGTGCTTGGCTCTCGTACCTAGTTTCTACCATTGGCCGTGCCCCGGGCTTCGCTAGCAAGTTTGGGGGTGTGGTGAGCTGGCACTCCCCAGACATCGTACGGTGCCAGATACCTGCCCGGGGTGTCACATCATCCAACATGGATGATGGAAAGGAAAGGGAACAAAATAAAATAAAGGAAAGGCCCGTCGCGACTTCTTTGAAGCAACTTGATTTGTGCAGGCGTGATGATCTATTTATACGGCTGGGCAATTACGCTCACGTGCGCGTGATGCTGGGCTCGTCGGTTAACTTGGTTTAACTACCTTAAACCTTTATTTAATTAATTATTGTGTGTTACCATTTAGGGCCATAATATAACCATATATGGCATTAATATAATCATGTAGGGCATTAATATAACCATAGAGCATTAATACTTTTCTTTTCTCAACCAACAGATATAACACACTTGACCAGCTCATGTGTGTTATATGTAACATACATGTGAAGACAGACATACTGTGGACCACACACATACAGAGCAAGAAACACAAGGAGGTATGACCATATAAGGAGGTTTGACCATATAAGGAGGTATGCACAGTAATAAATGAGGTGGGGAATACATGATGTCAGTGTGCTTGTGACATGGCAATGTAAGAAATGCATTATAAGGTGAATTATGATAAAATGCCTTATTTTTTTGAAATGCCTTATTTGGTGAAATGCCTTATAGTATTCTGTAATCACTGGTCGTTGGAAAATGGCAATCATTATCTTTGTAGTAAGGTCACTGCTCAGGGTGTACATACCTCAGTATTGCAGTGAGGTCACCTCAGGGTGTACACACCTCAGTATTGCAGTGAGGTCACTGCTCAGGGTGTACGCACCTCAGTATTGCAGAGAGGTCACCTCTCAGGGTGTACACACTCAGTATTGCAGTGAGGTCACCTCAGGGTGTACACACCTCAGTATTGCAGAGAGGTCACCTCTCAGGGTGTACATACCTCATTATTGCAGTGAGGTCACCTCTCAGGGTGTACACACCTCAGTATTGCAGTGAGGTCACCTCTGGGTGTACGCACCTCAGTATTGCAGTGAGGTCACCTCTCAGGGTGTACACACCTCAGTATTGCAGTGAGGTCACCTCCGGGTGTACACACCTCAGTATTGCAGTGAGGTCACCTCTCAGGGTGTACATACCTCATTATTGCAGTGAGGTTACCTCAGGGTGTACATACCTCAGTATTGCAGTGAGGTCACCTCCCAGGGTGTACATACCTCAGTATTGCAGTGAGGTCACCTCTCAGGGTGTACACACATCAGTATTGCAGTGAGGTCACCTCAGGGTGTACACACCTCAGTATTGCAGTGAGGTTACCTTGTGATCTTCATTTAGACAGTTGCAGCTCTGAAGAAAGAGCCAACTGCTGTTATTACTGCTCAACCAGCCAAACCAGTGCAACCAGCCAAACCGGTGAAGGAGGTTAGTGAGTGAAGGTGGGTGTGATGAGGTGGTGTGATGAAGGAGGTGGGTGTGATGAAGGAGGTGGGTGTGATGAAGGAGGTGGGTGTGATGGGGAGGTGGGTGTGATGGGGAGGTGGGTGTGATGGGGAGGTGGGTGTGATGGGGAGGTGGGTATGATGGGGGAGGTGGGTGTGATGGGGGAGGTGGGTGTGATGGGGAGGTGGGTATGATGGGGGAGGTGGGTGTGATGGGGGAGGTGGGTGTGATGGGGAGGTGGGTGTGGTGGTGTGATGAGGGGTGGTGGGGAGGTGGGTGTGATAAGGGCTAGAGGTCTGACTATTGTTACATGGAAGATGACCTCATCACTAGGTGCATGAGGACCTTGATGATGTCATCACCACCACTACCACCACCAAAAGACCTCCTACCCCCTCTGAGGTAAATGTGCCTGCTGATGGAGAACAGGGTGTGTGTGTGTGTGTGTGTGTGTAGCATATCACCGATGTCCCATCGATAGTCATGTACATTGGATGGTAAGCTATGAAATGGTGTGCCAGCATCACTAAGGTTCCTTTGTTGTAACAGTTATATTAAAACTAGCGTGTCCCCGTGAAGAATCACTGGCTGATTATTCGTCTCACTATTCATTTGCCAGATGAACAGTTGGTCTACCTCCTAGCTCCTCTTTTTTTACTGTCTTACCAAATGTTGCATATATAATCTGCCACCTGTTCTAACATACAGTTACTACGCAACCTCTATAACATGCCCGCGCAATACAAATATTACATTATATTATTGTCAGATAGTAACTACATGTTCTCGGCCTGTACGATGAGACTTGAGAGTGAACCACAATAGCGTTGCTTTTATTCTTTCTGCATGTGATGACATTATTACCTGTACAGGCATGTAGGTTTTGTGGCAGGCATGGTCGCTAAGCACACGTTGCTATGTACTTTTGTGTGGGAGGTGGTCGTTCCTATTGGTTGCGAGGTACGCGTACATACCTAGCAACCAATAGGCGCTAGGCCGAGTATATAAATGAGTTACGACACACACACCTGTACACCTGTACACCCACACACACACCTGTACACCCACACACACACCTGTACACCCACACACACCTATACACCCACACACACACCTGTACACCCACACACACCTATACACCCACACACACACCTGTACACCCACACACACCTATACACCCACACACACCTATACACCCACACACACACACCTGTACACCCACACACACACACCTGTACACCCATGCACACACACCTATACACCCACACACACCTATACACCCACACCCACACACATGTACACACACACCTGTACACCCACACACACACCTGTACACACACCTGTACACACACACACACTTGTACACCCACACACACACCTGTACACCCACACACCTGTACACCAACACACACACCTGTACACCCACATACACACCTGTACACCCACACACACACACCTGTACACCTGTACACCCACACACCTGTACACCAACACACACACCTGTACACCCACACACACACACACCTGTACACCCACATACACACCTGTACACCCACACGCACACACCTGTACACCCACACACACACCTGTACACCCACACACACACACCTGTACACCCACACTAGCACCTACATGGGTTTGTTGAGGAGGGGGCGGGGCATTTATCCCTTATTGCCCCGCCCCCTCCCATCCCTTGGTAATTTAGAACACAAAACCCCAGCGTCAAAATTTTGAATTGTCCACTATACTAAGAAGTTTCAACTTAACTTTGGCCCCCATCTCCTCCCCCTCCCTTCCCCCTCCCTTCCCCCTCCCTTCCCCCTCCCTTCCCCCACCTTCCCCCTCCCTTCCCCCTCCCTCCCTGCCTCGCAATGAACCCCTTGAAGTTCTAGACTAGCTGGAGATGTTACCTCAGGAGCTAACAGTAGCTATTCATGTATATGATCAGGGGGTCCCAGAATGATAGCCTTAGTATTTGTGAATAGAACCTTCTGAGAGATGGTTAGTCATATAAGGGTTGTGTGCTACCGTCCTCATCACCTCCCCACCTCTCCTCACCTCACCTCCCACCACCTTTCCTACCTCTTCTCACCTCCCCACCTCCTCCACACCACCTCTCCTGACCTCCCCACCTCCACCACCTCCTTCTTTAGGACTATAAAAGGCAGTTCAAAATATTTTGTGGTTTGCAATATTACTAAGTACCCATCCCATCACATCCACACCTACACTACTACACTGCAGATTTTAAGAGAGGAATCTGTTGCCAAAAAGCCTAGAGGTACTCACGTCTCATCCTCACCCTCACCCTCACTCCTCACCCTCACTCCTCACCCTCACTTCTCACTCCTCACCCTCATCCCTTACTTCTCACCTCACTCCTCATCTCATCCACACTTCTTACTTCTCATCTCACCCTCACTCTTCATCTCACCCTCACTCCTCACCCCTCACTTCTCCCCCTCACTTCTCACCCTCCTCACCATCACTCCTCCCCCTCACTCCTCACCCATCACTTCTCACTTCTCCCCATCACTTCTCACCCTCACCCTCACTCCTCACCCTCACTCCTTCAGTTCAAGATGGAAATGGACACTTGCCACCAGCAGCTTCAGAGAACCCGTGAGTTAGACCTGGGGAGGAGGGTAGGGGAGGCCCCTAGACATGGGGGCTCTGTAGTGGGTGTGGTTTGGCTCACACTCGTCTCACATAGGCTGCCATCGGACTTCTTTGATCCGAAGGCGTTGGAGCATGACAGTGATGGTGATGGTGATGATGGTGAAGATAAAGTGATAGAAGGAATTGTTCCAGATGAAGAAGTCACCAAAAGTTTGTGATTGTGTGGGTGAGAAGTGTGATATGGAACATGTGTGTACATGTGTGTACGTGTGTGTACATGTGTGTACATGTGTGTACATGTGTGTACATGTGTGTACGTGTGTGTACATGTGTGTACGTGTGTGTACATGTGTGTACGTGATTTTTGCTTTTGGTTTGTAGAGAAGAACACAAGGAGCCAAGATGCCAAGGGGTAAGTCTGTGGTCTGGGGAGGAGAATTTATTATGTAGGGGACATGCAATTGATGTGATGTAATGTGATGTGATGTAATGTGATGTGATGTAATGTAATGTGATGTAATGTGTTCTGTTCCTTTGGGAGTGCCATTGAATACATCATAAGCTCTTACACACCACAGTTTATTTAACAGCGTCTTGAGTGCATTTTCGCATGAGAAAAATAAGCTGTTCTCTGTTAGGTTGTGCTCTTGTGTTTTCGAAGATAAGCTTGTGGTGAAAGTGTCGACAAATTAGTTACTTGTGAACTAAATGTTCTCACCATAAGCAGCTGCTGCTATATACACCTTCATTGGTATATGCCTAAGTTCCAATTGAAGCACATTATAGCCAGTGAAAGGCCTCACCACACCCAGTTTAAACTTGGTATTTGTTGTTCCAACAAATACCTGAAGATATTTTATGCTTTTCTCACCATGGATGCTCAATTTTAGGATGGAACTTGCTGTTGGCTTTTTGTTTAAAACCACCCTAGGGGGGGGGGAGTTATTATATATACCAGCCTGTATGTTTATAACTTTTTTTCTGTGAGGAATCTCCCTCCATCCTCCTTCCCTCCATCCCTCCCTCCCTCCATCCCTCCCTCCCTCCCCTCCTCCCCCTCACCTTCATCCCTCCCCCTCCACCTCCACTCCATCCCTCCCTCCCCTCCACCCCCATTCCTCCCCCTCACCTCCATCTCACCATTAGGGATAACTATCCGTGCGTATGGTCCCCAGTCCTGTTTTTGGAGTAGTCCCAAGCGATGTTTACAGTTTTCTTGTACTGTTGTTGCCATAGTGATGCCTTACCAGAAGGGTTCTTTGATGACCCAAAGATGGATGCCAAGGCACGTCATGTAGAGTATAAGGACCCCATGACAGAAGAGTGGGAGAGATTCCAGAAGTCTATCGCCAAGGAAACTGATGTATGTTTAGCGAGGGGATGGGGAGGAGGGACATTACTGCAAAGCACTCATACTTCAAAGTTGTGCCTATAGGTTCATAACAAACCACCATCCCTTCTGTGTTCAGTTCAACTTGATTGCATACATCTGCTTAGCCATGTCATTGTCTGGTGACCCACACCTCACCATCTCACCATCCCCACATCACATACATCTCCCTATTTGCACACTTCAGACATCTGAGGCTCTGGTGTTAGCTGCCGATGAAGAGACCAATGAGGATAAGGAACTGTCCGAGGTTAACGAACAAGTGTAAGTGACAGTGGAGAGGGAGATGGGAGAGGGAGGGAGGTGGGAGTGGAGGGAGGAAATGAGAGGGATGCAAGTGTGGTCAGTTGGTGCACGTCAGCATGAAGGGGGTGGGGCCGCTGCAGTTGTCGTCATGGCTGCAGAGGTTGCATCTTACTGGTAGACCACACCCACTGCCCAGGCATATACTGCATGTATCACCACACCCACCAGCACATGCCACACCACCAGCACATTTAATACGTCTAGTGTCAATGTCTGTGCCTCGTGAATAGCATTACTGGTGAACTGGTTGAAGAATGCAATGCTTTTAACACCGGTTCCGTGAGAATCGAATGTTTTTTACGCACTTTTTGTCGAACTCACTTTTTAGAAAATTAGTCGGACGAGAGCTAACTGTTCCAAATTAGCGTGCTTCTAGTAACCCAACCTTCTACTCGATGTTTATCGCTATTTGTAGCATTGGGCATACTTTCGCTCCCTTCCAGCATTCGTCTGAAGTGAAACGGCTAGACACTTCCTGAAAAAAAATACACATTTTTCCTGGACCTTTTTAAGGTTAACAAACTGTCCCAATGTTCTTACCTCAACAGGAGACATAGCTCCCCTGCAATGTTTGATCCTTTACTTCTACAGAAGCATCGAAACACGCTCAAAGCTTGGGGTCAAAGCTTCGATCCTCGACCCCAGACCAATTATTACATGTAATGGCTGTTAATAATTTTTGGCGAGACACTGTTCTCAGCTACAAGCAGTATGGGGGCTACAAGTCAACCAACTGAACGCAATCTGCAAACCACAGCCGGCTTCAGATCTGGCAGCAGCATTTCTTTCATGGCTGAACCAGTGACTTCTATCAATCTGCTGGGTTTTCAGAATCAGGCAATACACAATCCTTCCTTGGTCGACTGCGCAAACACTTAGGCACAAGTAGCACTTGTACAATAATTTCGTCTGTGATTCATGAATGGGGTATCAGAACTTTTGGGTCTGGGTACTGGAAGAAAGTGTGTTGTGCATTAACCTGATTCAACCAGGCAGGTTGAGAGCATTTCACTTGTGCTGTTCTCTATTGGGTAACTAGAAACGTCTAAAGGTACCATCAAATGCATTCGAAACTGCTCCAGAAAAAAGTGTACTCGACAGCTTTCGAACATCGATAAACGGGCGACTGCGTCAGTTAAAATCAATACAAGTACATTACCATGCATGATATGAAGCTAGGAATAATGCCAAACGTCCTATAAAGAGTTGGGCTATCGGAATATGCATTTTGTTACGTAAAACGTTTTCCGACTAATTTTCTAAAAACGCACTTCGACAAAAAATACATTCGATTCTCACAGAACCGTTGTTAAATGAACATAATTCCTTAATAGGATTATCAATCTACAATGACTAAGTCATATATGAACCACATTATTAAAATTTGATTGCCAATTTAATTATTGAAAAGTCGATCAAATAAATTATGCAAACTCCATAATAAACTGGTGTGTGCTGGTGTGATGTGTGCATGTGACTGGTGTGATGTGTGCATGTGACTGATGTGATGCGTGCATGTGACTGGTGTGATGTGTGCATGTGACTGGTGTGATGTGTCCATGTGACTGGTGTGATGTGTGCATGTGACTGGTGTGATGTGTGCATGTGACTGGTGTGATGTGTGCATGTGACTGATGTGATGTGTGCATGTGACTGGTGTGATGTGTGCATGTGACTGATGTGATGCGTGCATGTGACTGGTGTGATGTGTGCATGTGACTGGTGTGATGTGTCCATGTGACTGGTGTGATGTGTGCATGTGACTGGTGTGATGTGTGCATGTGACTGGTGTGATGTGTGCATGTGACTGGTGTGATGTGTGCATGTGACTGGTATGATGTGTCCATGTGACTGGTGTGATGTGTGCATGTGACTGATGTGATGTGTGCATGTGACTGATGTGATGTGTGCATGGGACTGGTGTGATGTGTGCATGTGACTGGTGTGATGTGTGCATGTGACTGGTGTGATGTGTGCATGTGACTGATGTGATGTGTGCATGTGACTGATGTGATGTGTCCATGGGACTGGTGTGATGTGTGCATGTGACTGGTGTGATGTGTGCATGTGACTGGTGTGATGTGTGCATGTGACTGGTGTGATGTGTGCATGTGACTGATGTGATGTGTCCATGTGACTGGTGTGATGAGTGCATGTGACTGGTGTGATGTGTGCATGGGACTGGTGTGTGATGTGTGCATGTGACTGGTATGATGTGTGCATGTGACTGGTGGTGATGGTGCGATGGGTGCATGTGACTGGAGTATGCTGGGATGATGGGTGCATGTGACTGGTGTGTGATGGTGGTTCACTTTTAGGGCTTGCTTCAAAAAAGCTGAAGAGCTCAGACTAAAACAAGAGGCATGGTTAGCTCAGAGGGCCAAACCCATCACCACGACAGCAGAAAGGATGGGTGATAGTGATGATAGTGGGGATGATGTGGACATAGATGAGATCATGAACTGGAGATCAAAAGTTGCATAACACAACCCCTCCTTCCCCTCACACACACACACACACACACACACACACACACACACAATGTTTTCATGGTATTGTCATCTTTGATCTGAGGCAGCATATTTTATACTGCGTGGGTGTTTAACAAACGTGACTATAATGCAATTGCTTGCAACCAGGGCTGCCACAATATTTAATATGGGACGTCCAGGACTGTGCTTTTTTTCAATAAAACCACTATAAACACACATATCTTCTGACCTAAACGACCCATGTTCTTCATATTTTCAGCAATTATTGCCACATCATTTATGTCTATTTTTACACACTGAGTCCATACAAACGTTCCGTAACCTTCAGGGTTAAAAACACATAAACGAAGGAGCGTCTCTCCAGCATCAAAATTGCAACGTACCCGAAGGAGTCCTGTTCCTATCGGATTTTGCAGGTTTAATTGAAATTTATATACTTGGTCTATAATCAAGATAATCAAGATATTGATTAACAAAGTCAGAGTAACTTTCCCGGTCGTTTCGCACCATTCAGGTATATTTAAGAAGAGTCTCTATTGAATGGCGCGAAGCGACCGGGAAAATTGCTCTTGAGCAGGGACGTTGGTTACAGAATTAGTGTTATGACGGTGGTAGCCCAACGAATATTAATAATCTAAGTAGATTTCCGCTGCACTCCCGATCACTGCATCGAGGAAATTGAGCCCAGGCGTCCGTTTAATTATGTGCAGTTAGTTCTTGTGACGGAGGTGGTGGTGCTCAGCATCCTCCAAATACGCTCCCTCCTGACGACTTGCCACGCCCCCTTGTCGAAATCCTCTTCCCACGGGTTGAGGACACCTACGATTATGAAATTATTAATTTACACTTTAAACCATTGCCTACTAACAAAAAGTATTTTCTATGCTGGAGCTATACAGTTTACATTGCAATGCATGGCGCGGTACAAGGGAGCATACAGTTAAGGTGAGCACCTCATTACAGTGTCGCCGAGACGATGGGGACGACGAGTGCAACAGTGGTGGGGGGAGCAGGGATGGAGGGTGCAGCAATGGTGGACGGAGCAGGGATGGCGAGTGTATCAGTGGCGGACGGAGCAGGGATAGCGAGTGCAGTGGTGGGAAGTAAATCAACGGGGGTAGACGGAGCAGCGGAGGCGGACAGATCAACGGTGATAGACGGAGCAGGGGTGGTGGATAGATCAACGGTAGTAGACGGAGCAGCGGAGGTGGATAGATCAACGGTGGTAGACGGAGCAGGGGTGGTGGATAGATCAACGGTAGTAGACGGAGCAGCGGAGGTGGATAGATCAACGGTAGTAGACGGAGCAGCGGAGGTGGACAGATCAACGGTGGTAGACGGAGCAGGGGTGGTGGAAGTGGACGGAGTAGGGGTGGAGATTAAAGTAGTCGCACTTGCTTGCGATCGCTGACGATTTACGATAACCGTGATGTTTATAATTGTTTCGAAGAGCAAACTGATATCCCAGCTAGAAGGAAGTGGTGGAAAGGGCGGAAATGAAGGGAAGGGCGGGAAAGAAGGGAATGGCGGGAAAGGGGGGAAAGGCGGGAAAGTGGGAAATTCAGTTGGAAGCTCTTCATAGTCTTCCCCTTCGTAGTCTTCCCCTTCGTAGTCTTCTTCCCCTTCGTAGTCATAGTCATAGTCATCAGACCATCGCAACGTGCGCGCGCGCTGCTGCTCGGTATCTGGTTCCCTCGCCGTCGCTGTATCTCGTAAGGGAGTCCCGCCGGTTGAAAATACCTGCAAATTTATACATACGTTTCACTCGCTGGCGTGCATCCACTATATACACTCCACTCACGGCGCAGGCCGCAAAGATGAGCACAAACAGCATGTTGAAGGTGCCCGCAGCTATGATCGAGAGTATGAACACATTGCGAGGTGTGTTTGATGCTCCTTTTAAAGCTCCTCGGGACCTTATGCACACGTGGCTACTGCACTGAGAGCTTTCTTCTCAGGGTAATCATACATGCCATTACACCTCTTACTGACCCTATACAAGTATTGTACCGGCGAGGTTATATGATGTTGCACACTGATTGCTTGCGTGGCATATACTTTTTTAATGCAATTGTGTTCTAATTATAACTTTTCGCTTATATGTACGCGTAAACGTATATGCTAAACGTATTTAGTCATGGATAGTGTATATACACATGTGGAACTACAGGCAAAGCCACTTGCATGCAGTGAAACTGCTGGAATTAATTACGCGCGCGCAGTATAAATGCTGACATGCAGGTGTGTGACCACTTTAGATGCCGCCATATGCGAGGTAAATGTCTTAAAAAGGCACTTAAACATATTGGTTGAGATAACAGCAAGCTGTATAGCTCCCCTGACACCTGTGGCCCCTCAGTGCATGTGGTTTCTGTAATACCAGTAAGGCAGAAACTCCTCCATCATCGCCCGCGTGCATGCATGCACTCTACACCCACGCATGTTGGCTGGCTTCCCAGCTGACAGCTCACAATGGACGCACGTACGTTCTATATGACCACAATTAGTTCTTTGAGTTTTAATAATGCACCATTACCAAATCAAATAGTGTTTTTTTACTTCATTTTATACTGGAATAATTTATGATGGTTATTATTTACCACATAACAACCGTAATAACTTTAAAGCAAATGATGGTCTTAACTCACTATTGAACCTAGTAACTTGAAATCAGTACTGTTCCACTACATATCCAGATCTTGTTTACTGATTGCTAGTTATTAAAATCAATTATCTTAAACCGCAATCTTGAAAACTTTGTAAATGAGGCTTTGAATATTTTGATTTATGAGGGTTTTGATATAGTTTCTTAACCGCTTATGTATGTCAAGCAGTTAATTAATTTCAAACCTGAGTTATAGAGATTTTAAAGCGTTGCATTCTTTCGCAAACACCCTGTATAGATATGGCTTCATCATGTATGATATTTAACGAGTTTATTTTGTTGCGAAGCTTATTTAGTTACAGCACTTCCAGACTAGCTCAGCAGCACTTCCAGACTAGCTACGCTCATTGCCATTCTGACAGTAGATCAATGTACTAAGGGCTATGACGCCCATGCGTGCTACTTCATGTATGGGAGCTTAAAAAAATTGCAGAACACAAAACATTAATAGTTAATCAAGTGGGCGCAATGAATGGAAAACAACACATTAATTCCACCAGAATTCCAAAAGACAAACATCTCCATCACGCATCAAGGGCTATGACATCAAATGTTTCTTGACAGAAGTTTGCCAGCAACCACCTGTTTGATTTCCTCCACGTCCAATGTCTCGTACTTGAGAAGAGCCTCGGCCAGCCTCTTGTGCTCAGTGGAATGACTCTTGAGCAGCTGCTGTGCTCGGTCATGTGACTCCTAAGGGGAAGAGAATAGTCACTCTTCTGACCAAACACTTTGTGCACATGTCCCAAGCAGGTAAGAGCATTTGGAGGTGATCATATGAGAGGGAGGGGTAATTAATCACGTGATCATATGGGAGGGAGGGGTAATTAATCACGTGATCATATGGGAGGGAGGGGTAATTAATCACGTGATCATATGGGAAGAGGGGCAATTAATCACGTGATCAAAAGGGAGGAGGGGTAATTAATCACGTGACCAGATGTGAGGAGGGGTAATTAATTACGTGATCATATGTGAGGGAGGGTAATTAATCATGTGATCATATGGGAGGGAGGGTTATTAATCACGTGATCGAGTGTGAGGGAGGGTAATTAATCATGTGATCATATGGGAGGGAGGGTTATTAATCACGTGATCATATATGAGGGAGGGTTAATTAATCACGTGATCCTATGGGAAGGAGGGGTAATTAATCACGCAATCATATGTGAGGAAGAGGTAATTAATCACGTGATCATATGGTAGGGAGGGGTAATTAATCACGTGATCATGTGAGGAGAGGTAATTAATCACGTGACCATATGGGAGGAGGGGTAATTAATCACGTGATCATATGTGAGGGAAAGGTAATTAATCCCGTGATCATATGTGAGGGAGGGGTAATTAATCACGTGATCATATGAGAGGGAGGGGAACACATAAGCAGTACTCTACAGTGGTGCTAAAGCATTTCAAGCTAGAATACTGCTATAATGGAAAACTCCTCATGGTTGTGACACATGCTTGTAGCATGGCTGTGACACATGGGGGTAGCATGGTTACGACTCATGGGTGTAGGATGCTTGTGACACATGGGTGTAGCATGTCTGCGATATAATAGCTACCCCCATACCTCACCACGTGTTATAACCATGCTACAAGTCTATTGTTGTAAGTTGAAAGGATTGCCAGGATAGTGTATGTGTGTAATATACATATCTACATGTCACAAAATTGCATATCGTTTGTTTGTTGATAGTAGTAGTGTTTATATGAGTAGTTACTCATGGTACAGTCGGAAACAATCAGTACCATCATTTTCACCGGTGTGGCACAAATGGATACAACATATTTCGCAGTACCAGACAGTTTCTCTCTTGATGTGTTTCGATGCACAGAACTTACACCTGCTGACACCTTTCTTACTGTCTGTAATGGATCCGTCCTCTCTCCTAGCGCACCGACGCTGTGGCGCTACAATCACGGCTGTATGACCACAGCTATACACAATTTCAGACACACTATCTATTAATACAACTCAAAAAGGGGATTTTATAAGGGGTGTAGAAAACCGGTTCTAAACAGGGTCCAAACTGGTTTGACCGTGGTCACATGCTGTGCAGGCTGTCGATCAACACCTCATACCGGCCGGTGCAGGCTTTTGCATGCTCCTACAGACTCATCGACGCCTATCATGGTCTAGCTCAGCAGTGGCACTGACTGGCTTCCCTGACACTGTCTGTTCGCTTTTTCATGGCATAGTGTTGCATTTGTTGGATGCCACGCACTACAGGGACATCAGCAATTGTTCTCCCGGGTAGTTTGCGGCTGCAGTAGTTTTCTATAAACTCCTTGGCCATTGCAAGTCTAAAATCACATAGTGATGCGTTGTGCCCACCTTGCAGCCGATATAAAATGAAGGCATTGGTACATGCAACTTCCAGTAGAAACCCAAAAATGTACTTATAGTATTTTCGGCTCTTCATGCGGATGGAGTAGTACTGCTGCAGCTGATCATTCATGTCCACACCTCCCATGTTTTCAGAATATGAAATAACTGCTTGTGGACATCTAAATTCCCCCTTCGTTCCATCCTTCATAGTTCTTTTGATGGTTCCTACAGCATCTGGTTGGACGTTTGTTGATAGTATGTTTACTACCTGGTTGTCCAACCATGCTGTGGCAACCAGTTTGTCTTTTTGCCTAACAGCAGAATCTCCTCTAAATATAGAAAATATCACTTTTTGTATTTCAATACATGTATCACTCACCTGGCTAGCAGCTCCCGGGCCAAACTTGCCTGAGCTTTTTTACTTCGTTTCGATCCTATTTTTAGGTCGCTAGGCAAACCTTTAGTGCTGAGGCACAGTGTACCATTTGCATAGAACCCCTGCTTATGTAGTTTTACAAAAAGATAGGGTGATGTAAAGAAGTTGTCACAGTAGACGTGATGGTTCTTTCCCTCCAGGTGTTTGGTGAGAGGGATCACAACCCGAGCTCCCAATGCTGTCTCATCTTCTGGAACATCCTCTCCGCGTCCATTGCATGTACACATCGAAATTGGCTATAAATCCATTGGAGCTGTCGGCAAGGCACCACACTTTTATGCCTCTCTTCACTGGCTTCATTGGCATAAATTGTTTGAGGGATGAACGGCCCTGAAACGCCTCATCCACCACAATATCTCTTGAAGGTATGTAAGCCTCTCGCATTGCCTTTTGCACGCATTCAATAACTGGGCGTACTTTACCCAGCCTGTCATACCCAGTTTCTCCTCTGCATGCCAGTCTAGTGTTATTGGTGAAGTGAAGGTATCATGAAATGTCACGGAACCTGTCACGCGAAATGCGGCTTGCTATAGGGTGGTAATGAAAATACGGATCATTCTTCCAATAATCTTCTATTGCTGGGAGGTGAACCAGCCCCATGAGGAAGTTGAAGCCATAGATAGTTTAGAGATGGATTGGAAGCGCATCACGTGAGCCATTAAGACTACGCGCGCACTCCGTGATCGCGCGAATCACACCTTTCTCAAGGGCGTAGACAAGGGGGGGGCAGGGGGGGCTTAAGCCCCCCCCAGTTTTTTGGGCAGTTTTTTAATAACTAGCAAACTTAATTAATAAACCAACCGGATGTACTATAATTAGTTTGGATAACTTGGTTTATTAATAACTAGCCCCCCCAGTTTGAAAAACTTGTCTACGCCCTTGTTTCTAGTGGGCAAATCGAGGCAAAAGTCGTCAAACTGTGCCATACTGATTTTTGGTGGACATTCCTCATCGCCTATTTGATTGGTAAGTGTTCTGTAAGGTATTGACCTTAAAATAGCCACTGTTTGTACTACGCGCGCTTCGTACCGATAATTTCACCACTATTGTGTGCTTATGTACCTTTTGTGAGAAACGGGTGAGTCTCCAAAGGTTTATTATGTTTTCTATGCTTATAGAGGTCATTTCTCTAGGAGGGATTTTTTTAAGTTTTGTTTTATCTTCATCCGATCGTGTGTAACACCATCATATAGTAGTTGAGAACATAAATTAGTATACCGCGTGCATGTACCTGTTTACGAGCCATCGGCATAAGTACAGTTTAGGTTCCGTAACAGAAATTCATTACAGTACCACTATTTCGTGGCCAAAGAGTTAGTTTAGACATTCTGAACCCTACGACGGCGAACAAATGCTATTTTACCGTGAGTTTTATCTCTAACACATACAGTAATGAACACTTACAGTAATGAGCGTTTCATTTTTTGCCGGGACTGGTCCACACCCCTCTTGTAAATTCTCGTTCTAGCTGGGCCTAGTTTAGGTTCAGTGTAAGGGGGATAAGTACATTGGCTTCAGGTTAGGGTTAGAAAGTGGGGGGAAGCCAATGTACTTATCACCCTTACACTGAACCTAAACTAGGCCCAGCTAGAACGAGAATTTACAAGAGGGGTGTGGACCAGTACCGGCGAAAAAATGAAACGCTCATTACTGTAA
>OY811972.1:330549-360546 GCA_963681505.1 Eunapius fragilis
TGTTGCTAGCTAATTAACGCGCTACCATTTTCAAGGCCTGTTTCTGCTACTACCCAGTTTCACTATGCCTTTATATTGATAATTCCATGCATAGTAGCACACTACAAACCCAAATCAACTGCTCACATGTCCATCGCGTTTCAACATCAGGCGCAACGCTTTTAGTAATCACGTGCTGCTTAATTCGTTTAGAGGGCATCTTTTGGCGGGCTATTTGTGCGGCTCTCGAACTTCCTGGTGAGTTGTGACGATATAATACAGAACCTAGGGGCATTGTAGAATGATTTAAGCTGGGCCCCGTCTCGAGACGCGATATCTAGGACACATAAAATCGCAGTCGAAATCTTTGAATAATTATCAACACTTCGGTTTTTATAGATGCTTTGCGATGGAGTTTCATTGCAGACAGCTTACAAAACATTGCAGGGTCTGCGGTGGGAGGTTAATTGGTGGTGGGTAAAAAGTCCAAAAGAACCATTTACAGCTCCCTATCCTACAAAACGGAGCTCAAATTAGTCTTCGGTATTGATGTGATCGTTGATCACATCGAGATCCACCCACCATCATTTTGCAAACCGTGTAAGCTAAGTGGATAGGGTGTTAAACGCTTCGAGGCAGAACAAGCTACATGTAGTACCGTTCAGAAGTTTGGTCACGCCCTACAAGTGGAAAGCCCACACTGCAGACAAGTGTGAAGTGAGTGAAGAGCATGCAAATTATACTTAATGTCTAACTAAATTTCATTGCATGATCACATTTAGGTTTGCCAGCATTTTGAAGTTCTGATGAAAGGTGGTATGAAGAAAAAATGCGATAAAACAAATGGCCAAACATCAAGTGAATCACTGCAGTCATTAGTTGCACATATTGGGCACATTGCACCCAACACCTTTAATTTCAACCAAGGTGTCCAGCTGGCTGCTACACAATCACTCTCTGCCATCAGCCATTTAAAGTGTCCACTCTGCCATTGTATTCTGCACAGACCAGTAGAGCTACCATGCCAAAGTCTTGTCTGTGCAGAATGCATCATAACATGTCTGACATTGTCAGCAAACAACACATGTCCCTGTTGTTATGACAACTCACCTTTAACTGCTTCCAGCATAAATGCAGCTCCTGAACCTCCTCAGTGCTTGATGTAGCACTTCAGAACATTGGAGTGGAGCGCCAGCAATACTTTGGGGGCACCTTTGTTGGTAACCACATTCACAAGACTTTAAAGGTCAGACAATTACAACTGTACTTAACTTATGTACATGTTTATCATTATACAGCCAACTAACCTGTAACTCTTCTGCTCGTCTATATAAAATGTGGCCCAGCAGTATCCTGTTCTCCTCATGGATGCTCAGCAGGTTGCAGACAAATTTGAAGGGGCATTTGCTAGGCTTGGAGTATGCCACTCCATCTATGACCAATGTTTTGTAACAGATGAGAAATGTGCAGAGTTAGGTAATAGCAACATGATGTCACAGTGGATAAGTATTAACTATGTGAGATAAAGCTATTGTTTGCTTCATGGACTACTTTCGAACCAATTTCCCCAATGAGAATATCTCACCCAAAATGCACCTGTTGGAGGATCACACAGTGGAGTGGGTGAGAAGGTGTAACGATTTGGCATGCTGCATGGGTGAACAGGGTGCTGAATCGATTCACCGGCGTTTCAACGAACTGAACACCACCTACAGTTCAATCAGAAACAAAGAAAAGAGGTTACTTTGTGTCGTCAAAGGGCACTTGTGCAGTTCCCCCCCCCCACTTCAATTATTGATTTTATATAAACTGGAAACTGTAGTGCCCGTCAAAGAGCACTTAATAAGTATTTCGCCAGACTCAATCCAGAGATCTCTGCTCAATCAGTGCTCAGCCACCACCCACAAAGAGAGCAAAACGCGCTGCTGCAGTATCGATATCGTGGATTTATACTCACCTACACTCCCTTCATACATTCAGCCCACTAAACTCAGTTCAACGTTCCCTACACCCGACCGCACGCACTTGACAATATTTGCACGTTACTTTTTAAGCACATATATCGCGTCTCAGAAAAAGAGTAACATAAAACGAAAGCTCGATCTACGTACAATACCCTTGTAAAAGTCGTTTCTCAACTGAAAGTGCCTACGTTGGACAGTAACTAGTTTTGTAAACGTACCTACGCGTAAGTAGGCCGCTTTTGAACGACGCTTCTCCAAACCGAAACCATCTTCGATGCCCAAACACACCTTGTTCAGTAGAGCACAGGTTCATCTTCAACAACACCTCGTCTAAAGGGTCATCACGTGTTCCATTCAGTAACTGTACATACAAATCATTACAACCGTTGCTAGGTGAGGTAAACGTCATTTCACAATTTCGGGGCGTAGGTCTGAATGTCCACCAATTCACACTTCGATTCTTTAATTATTTATTGATCTTTGGCGAGCGCTACGCGTATACTTGAGTGGGTAAACGCTGACCTTGGCGATATGAACAATTATCGTCGTAACAGCGCTGTGTATCATCAATGCATCATTACCGGGCACGCGGATTTCGATTATTAAATTTCATATCGCTCTATATTAACTGTTCTATTGTTGTTTACATGTGCATTAGTGTTGAGGATTGAACGTGTGCCAACTTGATATAAGCACAAATTGGGAAACAAAGAAGCATGAATCTGAGGTGCAATGGGATTTAGTCTACAAGGGAAGAGGTAGAAGGCAGAGGGGTCACGTTAAAGGTGACACAGACTGCCTGGAGTGGGCTACAATTGGAGACGATTCAAACGGTGAGAATGCACTGTACTGAGCATTGTGGAAAGGTCCGTTGTGTCTGCATTCCATGCCACCTCCTCCCGACCCAGCCACAGAGGTCACATAGTAGCCAGAGGTGGTGGGTGTGGACAGGGTGATGGAAGGCTTGACATCCTGCTGGTCCCCAGGCGTGTACCTGCCACACGTGTATGGCATCTTGGTCTCCGCATAGCCGCCTCCCGTGCTGGGCGCGTACCCGTGGCTGTAACCCACAGAGAAGGAGGGTCCGTCGTGCGAGTACCCTTCCAGTCCGTACATGATGGGAGAGGTGTGGCTGTGATGCTGCGACGGCTGGTGCGAGACTGGGTACCCGTTGCCTGACATGTGGGTGGCATACTTTTCGCTGCAGTAAGAGGTCGGGGACCCACTGGTGGGCGTGGTCTGGTTGCTGCGGATGTGTGTCCCACTGTCCATCTTCTTGGACTTGGTACTTGGTTTCCTGTTCCGCGTCTGAATGGTCTCTTTACAGAGTGTCAGTGGTCGATTGTACTGTGAGATGGATGGAAGGGGCAATTCAACAGGTGTGCCTGTATTCCACTAATTTAAACACACACTCGCGTACACACACACAAGCTGCTCAGGACACACAGAAATGAAAAGTTATGCTACGCAGTGAGGGGGTAGACACTCCTGTTGTCGCAAGCTGACCATACACACACAGCACAGCAGCTGGTGCGGACCTAATGGCAGCTTATGCTATACACCTCCAAGCCCACAAAAAGAGGAGCCCTTTGTATGGTACCACTATTGCCTTCCCATCCCATTACTGTACTCTCACCAACACCTTGTCCATCAACACACGAAACCATACTATGAATGACTTGCCTGACCACACCAAAAGCGCACCCTTTAGCACCCCAAGCCCAGCAGCTGCTTACCCCTTTCAGTTTGTAGTAGAGTCCACACGGGTTGCAAACATGTTCACCACTCTCCATGCGCCTCCACAACACTGTCTTTGTAGTGCCACAGTTAGTGCACTTGTTGTTCATGTTGGAACAAAATAAAGGGAAAGGGAAGAAAAAAAAAATGATGAAGACGAGAAGCCAAGTTGGAGAACAGGAACAGAAAGTTTCAATGATTCACACTGCATTATGATGGCTTCTTAGCCTGCTGCCAAAAGTGGTTAACTGTTCTCTTCCCCCCCTCTCCCCTCTCCCCCCCCCTCCCCCCAAAGAAACCAAATATCCATGACATAAACAAACAACCTTTAAGTGGGATTACCTTCTTTTTCTGCCCACCACTGCGATTTGTTCCGTTCACGCAGTAGTACAGGCCACAGGCATTGCAGAGGTACTTGCCTTCAGGATTCCTCCTCCACAGAGGTGTGGAGGAGGCCCCACAGTTGCTACAGAGGCGATTATAACTTAGTGACAGACCTGGATGAGAGGCAAAGAGAATGAAGCCCACTCTTCCACACACACTACTCATTGTTGAGCTATGGCAAATGAAACCGCAAGCTGATAGTCTTGAGCGCTAATTCTCTCAAGCATACACTCACACAATCTCGGGCAAAGGGAGGGGACTTAAGGTTTGGTGTTTATACTGTGTGGAGGCAAGAGCAGACCACAGCTTTGACAGCAGTATGAATGGGCTTTGCCAGCAGGGTCATTCCGTGTCAAATCATCACACGTTTCTCCACCCATCTTTCAAACTCATGTGATCTTTGTGCTTATACAAGGATGCCAAATATTAAATTTCCAAGACCAATACTTTTGATGCTAATGCTTGTTGAATGTTTGACCACAAAAGTAAAATAATAAAATTAATCACTTTATATCTCAGCCAGTGAGCAATGAGGTTTTGAACCCTATTAGTGGAACACATGAAGGTTGTTCTGTTTAATTGTTAAGTCTTCCCAATGAATAATTACAGCTTTAGTGTTGAAATAGGCACTGATTGAAGATTATCAGACGAAGCATTGTTTTTTGTTCCTTTAAAAGATACCAAAGATCTATGTGTGACCGAGTTATGTGATAAGTTTCAGAGTGGGAACTGAATGGGATCTGGTTGGAACATAAGGTTGAACCTATTGGGTCTCTGGTAAAGTTGTTTTGGGTTTGTGACCATAACTAGCTGTTGAATCCTAGGTCTGTCAAAATTGTTATGACAATAATTGAAATACTCACATGCATTTGATGACAATTACGGTAATTTATTGTGCATGTGAACATACTGCCAGTGTAAACTGTATTTCAATTATTGTCATAACAATTTCAGTTACAGGGATTCAACAGCTACTTATGGTCACAAACCCAAAACAACTTTACTAGTCTCATCCCCAGGCCGTCAATATTAAAAGTTAGGAAAAAAGACGGCCTGGTTATTGCCACTATGTTAGTGCGCATGCGCTGGCCATTACCTGGCAAACCAGCCACTGTGACATCAGCAACCTTGCTGAGCCTGTTTGCAAGATCTGATGCCAAAGATTCCCCGCCGTCTTTTTTCCTAACTTTTATGCACCTATCATTGTTACGTGAGACCCCCCTCCCCTGGGGCGAAGTCGGGATTAGGTGGGGATTTGACGCGTGAATATTATTACTGGCCACACATTTGACCATAGTCGGGCACGCGTTTGACCTTTTATCAGACCACGTAGTATAGACATTTGACCGGTTATTAACCCTCAACCAGGGGCAGTTTGCTTTAATAAAGGTCAAATCCCTCCCAATGCCCCAGGGGGGGGGGGGGGGGGGGGGGGGGGGGTCTCACGTAACAATGATAGGCGCATTAATAATATTAACAGCCTGAGGACAAGGCTACAACTTTACCAGAGACCCAATAGGTTCAACCTTATGTTCCAACCAGATCCCATTCAGTTCCCACTCTGACACTTATCACACAATTCGGTGACACATAGATCTTGGTATCTTTTTTTTTAAAAACAATACTTCATCTGATAATCTTCAATCAGTGCCTATTTCAACACTAAAGCTGTAATCCTTCATTGGGAAGACTTAACAATTAAACAGAACAACCTTCATGTGTTCCACTAATAGGGTTCAAAACCTCATTGCTCACTGGCTGAGATATAAAGTGATTAATTTTATTATTTTACTTTTGTGGTCAAACATTCAACAAGCATTAGCATCAAAAGTATTGGTCTTGGAAATTTAATATTTGGCATCCTTGTATAAGCACAAAGATCACATGAGTTTGAAAGATGGGTGGAGAAACGTGTGATGATTTGACACGGAATGACCCAGCAGTGAAAATGGGGCGAGTACATAGGTTCAACTGGGACAGCTGATTTGTCCCTGTACAGGAAGGGAAACAGCTGCAAAGTGGAAACACTTTCTATATTCATGAACTTGGGGACTAAATTAGTATCGACCTGCTGCTAAAAAACTACTGTTCTGCTTTGAATAATGTTGCACAGAAGCCATTACAAGACATACACAATAGCACTAACTGGTAAGCATCCTCCATCCGTATTACGCAATCCAAACAGATTAACCTCAGTGTGCACACAATACGTAGATGGGGAATGTCTTAGCCAAGGAGTGTAA
Organism: Eunapius fragilis; assembly: GCA_963681505.1. Classification (NCBI taxonomy): domain Eukaryota; kingdom Metazoa; phylum Porifera; class Demospongiae; order Spongillida; family Spongillidae; genus Eunapius; species Eunapius fragilis. The sequence goes on from OY811972.1 coordinate 336,857, forward strand.
AACTCATACAGTCCTCGGGCACACACACACACACACACACACACACACACACACACAAGTAACACATTCACATGTACACAAAACGCACACGCATGTACACATTTACCACCATCACTCGCATCTCACACGCACACACATCTATACACACACACACACACACACACACACACACACACACACACACACACACACACACACACACACACACACACACACACACACACACACACACACACACACACATACGTGCGCATACCGTACCTAGACCCTGTTGGTGGCAGTCCTTGTTGCTTCCGCTCATCAAGCACGTATTGGACCTTTTCTCGGCGGCGTAGTGAAGGTACAGCGGTGGCGGGCATGAGGAGGGAACCTGCTGCCTTCGGTGGTGCTGCTGGGTCTGTGTCACGTGGTGCGCGTTATGTTTCTGAGCCACGATGCTGTACATGTTTGTGTAAGGCGTAGAGTTCTGCTGCCAATGAGCCGAGTAACCATCCTTGTGTCCCTCCAAAGGCGTACTGCAGTTGCTCGAGGTAGCCGGACCGTTGGAAGGTGAGAGGAGGGAGCTGTTATTGGCCTCCGATGAGTTAGCGACGTCCGGAGGGGTAGGGAGGGAGGGGAAGTGGTGGTGGCTCCTCTTGTCCATCTGATCAGAGTCCATGTCGGCTTGGTGGATTGCGATGGTCTCGCTCCCCGTCGGGTGCTGCATCTGGTCACCTTTGGCGCTGTCCACGGGTGGGGACGGCGGGTAGTGGGCGAACTGCACCTGCGTGCACAGGGTGGCACGATACTGGACGATGGGCGGAGGAGGGGCACCCTCGCGGAGGACGCCCGGGGTGCGTGCGGCGACGAACTGAGGCGTGAAGGCAGCCGCCGGATAGCATATGGCAGGGAACTGGAGTGAGCAGGCGTCGTGGATTCCCACCTCGGCACCGCCAAACTTCCACATGTCTTCTTCTCGAGCCATTGTGAGCGTATCCATAAGTTGAAACAAACTTTTTTTTTTTTTTTCTCGATCGCTATTAATACTATATTGCGTTGCTGCTGCACGCGGCTAAATTAAATATGCTCTGCTGAAAAAAGGGCGGGGCTTGTGCGCCGCACGCCGTTACCCCAACCATAGATATTAGAGATACATGTATTAGTACTCTAATATCTATGCCCCAACTGCTTGTTCGGCTCGCTTGCAAAACGCAAAGCCATCCGTCAACTTGATGTGTGTTTGCAATGACAGGGTCACGAAGGATTGTAAGGGAAATTTCGGACATCCATCTATAACTCTGGTTAGGAATGTCTATAAAAACTTCGACTTTCACCAGAGCGATTGATATTGAAACATTTATTTGTCATGCACGTAGAAACAAATTAATAATTAACATCAGAAAGCACACAGCCAATGACCCTAAATGTGCTGAACTAGGCTGGAGGTGTGTGCCTCTAGCAGTAGAAACGTACTGCAATTGGGGTGAGGAAGCAAGAGGAACCTTTGCTCTACTGGCCACACGCTTGGCCTTTGGCTCTTCCTCATTTCGTAAAGCCAGGGTGATCAGTGACATGTTTGGAAGGTTGAATATCACCCTGGTGAGAGCCATAGCAAGGGCCATACTGGCTAGGACTGTGATCCCTTCTGACTTTAATTAAATAATTATAATATGTTGGTGTGTATTATGAATATGATAATTATAAAAATATTTGTATGTGTGTAATAATTAACATTAATTAACCGTTTTTAAGACAACAAGTCAATCTTTTGGATCCACAAGTTATTCAACCTCAAGAAATATAAATTAACTTCTTCTGAACGTGCGATTCTTCCTATCGATTCGTGCGCATGAAGTTATTAATGGCTTAAATGATGTACCGGTATTCATTCAAATAGTTGACTTCAATAATTCTATCGCGTGAGGTTAATGTTAATAGGGGGAAAGGGCAACACGGATGAAAAGCAGGTCGCGATAGTGCATGTAACAACCGTTGCAAACCTCACACAATGGAACAAGCCGATTGGTGTAAAATATAAAATAATTCCTCAACGGCGATAAAAAGGGGTTCCGGGCAACGGAAACCCCTTGCTCACTCTTTCTGTGGCCCTCACACATTGGAAAGCAGTCGATCACGAACAGAAGGCTACGTGTTGGGGCAAAATAGGCTCAAGGTAGCGTTATGTAAACTTACCACGGGTAGAGACCTTACAATTGTGCAATTGTGGTTAGATAAGATACAATCTGGAGTAGGTCTATCCATGCTAAGCTTCTCCTACAGTCTCTTCTACAACAACCTCTTACCCTACCAAGGTCTCTTCTCACAGTCTAAATATGTCACAGATCACTTCTGTGATAACACACATAGCACCTCCTAAAACATGACTAGATACCCACATTACTGATAACAATTTTGTTTTTAAAAAAAATTGCTTTCAAGATGTGCAGACAGATCTCCATGATAGTCACAGTCACACAAATACATACTGCTTCATACCTATAAGATAAGGTTACACACAAACACACCAACACCACACTCACCTGTGTGTGTATTTGTGCATGTTGAGTGTGTATGTGTGTGTTCATTGCGTGTGTGTATACAAATATGTATGTATGTACATGTGCACGTGATAGCGTGATATGTGTCTGTGTGTATGTAGATGTGATATACATGTGTGTACAAACAGATGGAGGCATATTTAAAGTAATGAACACAGGTCAAGTGTTGTGGCTGCTGCTTAGAATGGAATACAGAGCAAGCTTGTCGTCAGGAAGGGGCCCATTGGTCTCGTCTGATGAACTTGTCATATCCCTTGACAAGTGGTACGCTCTGCGCACAAGACCCATGTGAGAGGAAGAAAAAACGAAGCAATAACACATGCACTAATGTATACACATTGACAGACACAAATACAGTACATGCACATACATACTCAATAGAAACAAGCATACATACACAAATACACATGTACATACTCAACAGATACATGTATACACACACACACATACCGCACACTCGATGCACAAATACATGTACCTCATGTACCTTAACAACATGCAACACACGCCACACACACCACACACACGCAACACATGCATACACTCATACACACACACACACACACGCAACACATGCATATACACACACACACACACGCAACACATGCATATACACACACACACACACGCAACACATGCATATACACACACACACACACACACAACGTCAAACACAACTTCACTAGCTTCAGATCCTTTCACTTCTATTTGTACAAATATCGAGAGTTACGTTAGTAACTCTCATATAGGATTTGACCCCGATTATGAATGTCATTAAAAAAACGCGACCCGCTTCTAACAAGACTCCCGACGAGCGGATGGCTTACCTTGTTATCGTCGTCGTACAAGAAGGCAACAACAAGCAGTTTCGCGTTTGTTTGATGTCACAAAACCGCGTGGTTGTAGAGAACAAAACAATTTTTGAAACTCGTACCCAGTCCCACGTATTTCTCGTTCTTCTTCTTCTTCTTCTTGTTCTTGTTCTTGACCACGCATAACTCGGGATAGGAACACTTTTAAGAAATGAAAATCACACCAATGGCTTCAGAATTCACTGGCATTTTCGCTTCTGTGGTCAAAACGTCTCGAGGCTACATGACATTTATCGGTGGTTGTGTTAGCAAATCACGTATAGCTTACTGCACTGACACGACTCGGATAGGTCCTACGTCGCTCTTTATACGAAGAACTAGCAGTATACATCAAATGTGTACGGTCTGGGCACTACACGTAGTGGTAATTAACTTTGGCGGTTATGTATTTTTAATAACGTGCACGTGCGTACTATAATCATTCTTGTTAATATTCGATCGTTGTAGGTTTGACGCTCTTTGTAACTTTAATAGTGAAGTTTTTTTTTCTCAAAATGCCTTCATGCACGTCAGGATAAGAAGAAAGCCAAACGACGAGCATAGTACCTCAAAACTAGAGACGACGTATTAGATTCAGCCCGAGCGGAACTACAAAGCAGAGCCTGAAAAGAAGCGGGCCTCTCAAACGTGAAAACTATCGAGCAGAGCCTGAAAAGAAACGGATCTCTCGACGCGCAAGGTATCGAGATGCGATTAGTAGGGGGGGAGAGGGTGCTGTCTGCTTCTGGCCCGATACAAAATGCGTTTGTGGGTTCGATCGCGCTGGTGCGACAATTAATAACCTCTCTTCTATTTCGGCCGCCCCTTAAAAGCCCCCTCAGATCCTGAAAAGGAACGGACCTCTCGACGTGCAAGGTATCGAGCAGATCCTGAAAAAAGACAGCGATATTGCCATAGTCCTGAACGTGCATCTCGCTCGGCGAAAAGAGTTAAGGTCACTCAATGGTATGTCGTACCTTTACAACCTCCCTCTCATATCAAGATGGATTACTTAATATGCTACAAGTAAATAAAAAACATTCTCTATGAGAAAGTTGGTGGCATATAGGATTTGAAGGCAATGGTGGTGTAAAAAGGAAGGAAACAAGGGTCTAATAATAAGGGAAAATGGAATAGTCCTATATTTAGCACACGAACAACATACTATATCCTACATATAGAAATATGCTAAATATAGGACTATTCCATTTTCCCTTATTATTAGACCCTTGTTTCCTTCCTTTTTACACCACCATTGCCTTCAAATCCTATATGCCACCAACTTTCTCATAGAGAATGTTTTTTATTTACTTGTTTCATTGATTTTTATTCATACCCGATTATGAGCCGTACAGCATGTTAAGTAATCCATCTTGATATGAGAGGGAGGTTGTAAAGGTACGACATACCTTTGAGTGACCTTAACTCTTTTCGCCGAGCGAGATGCACGTTCAGGACTATGGCAATATCGCTGTCTTTTTTCAGGATCTGTACCTTGCACGTGAAGGCATTTTGAAAAAAAAAACTTACAAATTAAAGAGCGTCAATCTTACAACGATCGAATAACAAGTATGATTCTAATAGTACGCACGTGCACGTTATTATAACCGCCACAATTAATTACCACTACGTGTAGTGCCCAGACCATACACATTTGACTACAAGATGTATACTGCTAGTACTTCGTATAATGGTATAAAGAGCGAAGTAGGACCTATCCGAGTCTTGTCAGTGCAGTAAGCTTAACTATACGTGATTTGCTAACACAACCACCGATATATGTCATGTAGCCTCGAGACGTTTTGACCACAGAAGCGATAATGCCAACTAATTCTGAAGCCATTGGTGCAATTTTCATTTCTTAAAAGTATTCCTATCCCGAGTTATGCGTGGTCAAGAACAAGAACAAGAACAAGAAGAACGAGAAATACGTGAGACTGGGTACGAGTTTCGAAAATTGTTTTGTTCTCTACAACCACGCGGTTTTGTGACATCAAACAAACACGAAACTGCTTGTTGTTGCCTTCTTGTACGACGACGATAACAAGGCAAGCCATCCGCTCGTCGGGAGTCTTTTTAGAAGCGGGTCGCGTTTTTTTAATGACATTCATAATCGGGGTCAAATCCTATATGAGAGTTACTAACGTAACTCTCGATACGGCTCATAATCGGGTATGAATAAAAATCAATGAAACAAGTAAATAAAAACATTCTCTATGAGAAAGTTGGTGGCATATAGGATTTGAAGGCAATGGTGGTGTAAAAAGGAAGGAAACAAGGGTCTAGTAATAAGGAAAAATGGAATAGTCCTATATTTAGCCCATTTCTATATGTAGGATATAGTATGTTGTTCGTGTGCTAAATATAGGACTATTCCATTTTTCCTTATTACTAGACCCTTGTTTCCTTCCTTTTTACACCACCATTGCCTTCAAATCCTATATGCCACCAACTTTCTCATAGAGAATGTTTTTATTTACTTGTAATATATAATTATAAATGGGACAGTGCCCAGCAAAATCACCCTTCTGGCTAGTTTTTCAAGTTTTCAATTTTTTGATTTTCCTTGAACAGAATGAGCTTCTATCAAATGGTCCTTACACATCCTAAATTGGACTATCCATCACAAAGTTATTAGGCACTGGATTTATAATTAGCCATACATTTCAATGCGAGCGTTACTTTTCTTTTGCTTGCCCTGGAAATTTTGAAAAGGTACCACAAGGGTGATTTTGCTGGACACTGTCCTATATATATATATATATATGTCTTACATTTGATCAAATAGCAAATTGGAATAAAGATACATTAAACCTTCCCATTTACATCTTCAACAACAAACAGAGAGCAAGGGTGTGATATTGTAATTGAAATCAGTCTTGTTTAAAGGTTTTCCTCCACAATTATTATTATTACTAACCTTATTAACTTGTGGTTTCCATCAATGTGATATAATGCTCTGGGACCAGCAACGCGATATTTACGCCTATTCACTGTAGATAGCTGACGCAAAAGGCTTCCATTAGGATCCACCCTTCTTTGTGCATCTCTAGTTCGATACTGCTGAACCCTCAATCCTAAAGCTAAGAGGTGACCATGCATTAGTCGATTTCCACAAGTAGGAAAGTCATGCTGTATTCTGAGAACAATCTCGTCTAATTGCTCATCTGTCATTTCAGAATACTGATTCGATATTGACAATCCGTCATTCGTCTATGTATTGTTCTTGGCGAAACACCAATGATAGTTGCTATCTGAGGTACTGTAAAGCGGCTTTCAACAAGACTCTCTAGTTGCTGAAATGGAATCAAACATCTAGGTCTCCCGACACTGCCAGTGACTTCCGTTTGCGGCTGCGAGACAAAATGGCGTCCACTCGCTTCATGTAACTCTACGAAGATATTCAATGCCATCCTGATATATTCTAATCCGATTTCTCCATCGCTAGTGAGACCCTGTGTACACTCTCTTATGAGTAACTCACGATACACCTGTTCCATTGTTACGATGCAACTATCCAACTCATCTGACGTAAGGCATCTTCCATCATGACCCGCTATCATCCCAGCAACTATTTGCAATGAAGAAATTACCCATCCAGTGCAGGCCCGGCGCACACGGTGCGGTTGGTGCGGCTTTGGCCGCACCAACTTTCGGTCCCAAAATGGGCGTGTCTAATTGTGGGCGTGTCTGATGTCATAATTCATAGTAGTACTTAACCATTGTATGCACAATTATCGATCGTCTATAACTATTTGAACGTATACGACATTACTAAATTCATAGTGGTACTTTAACCATTGTATGAATTTCCTGCTGTGCCAACCCTAAGCGTACAGTAATGAAGCTAATACTATTGATGCTTGCTTACAAATGCAACTTCCGAGCATGCATTTAGCGCGCTCCGTCGGATTAAAAGCTATCTACGAAGCACAATGAGCCAGGTGAGATTAAGCTCTCACTGATATCATCAACCTAGAGAACATCGCAGATGATATTTGTCAGCAGTTCGCAGCATAGGTCTAGCGCGACTTCCGAGATCTCTAGCGAGACTTCCGATATGCATGTAATCCAATGTGGTTATCCGCATTTAAGACCATTTACAGATAAGCTGATTGCACTTAGTGGTCTTATTTGTGCGCGCTTACTGTATGGAAGTTTCTAGCCAAACTTCCGATTCTATAGCGAAACTTCCGCTAATGAGCGTGTATACCTACTGTTATATACATTGAGCAGTCTGTTCCGGTGCACATCCTGCAGTGGTTTTATCATTCCTAAGACACTTGCTCTTCTCTCATGATCAGCCAGTGCGAGTACATATCCTCACACACATGCACACGCACATGCACATACTTCTGACAAAACAAGTTGGATAGGATTATATAAGATCAAATTAAAAACACACAGGCTTGCCCAACTCTCAATTCGGACCAAGATTTCAGCTTTCAGTTTCCATGCAGCTGAGGGCAAGTTATGAATGTCCCAAAGTCTGTTGTGGTGGGAGTCCGCACCATTCCCATAAATGGCAACCGGGACACAGTATAGAAATTTTAATGATGGGAAAACATGTATACTGATTTGCATGATGTAATGTTTCCCATTGCCAGGTTGTTTAAAATTGTTTCTCATCACCCAGAGGCCACCTTACTTCCCATCATCACCATCATAGGAACTGCTGCCGGGGCAGGAGTTGCATCCATCATTGCAATCACAACATGTGCATGCTATGTTTTGAAAAGAATGAGAGACAATAAGATACAGGCTACTTCTGGTACTACTATGGCCAAAACTAAAAATGATCTAAATATGACAGACATTCCCATCGTTGATAATATTTGTTATGAAGATGTAAAGCAAAAAGTTATCCTTTGTGAAAATGTTTCCTATGAGATAAGGGACCCCAAGAAGAATTTTTATACTCAAGTGATAATGTATTTGCATTCTTTGTTACTTCCTTGTGCCCACTGTGTTAGTAGTGAGGTACACATTTTAGGCATGTACATCATCCATGCAAAGACAGCACATGTTTTCATACCGTGTTATTTGGGTGGGAGTAGCATGCATGTTCAAGCAATGGTGGGACAGATTAGAGGTCTTCAAATGAAGCAGGCTGCATTAATTTGAGAGAAGCAGTCTTATTGTGAACAAGTAAATAAAAACCTTCTCTAACGAGAAAGTTGGTGGGCATATAGGATTGACAATGGTGGTGTAAAAAGCACGGAAACAAGTGTGACAGAAATTTTACTGGAAAATTGAAATACGCCTATATATTTAGCCCATTTTCTCAGGCGTGCGCTGCCTAAATGTGAGTGGGCTAAATATAGGCCTATTTCAATTTTCCAGTAAAATTTCTGTCACACTTGTTTTCTATTTTACAGGACCGGTAATGTTGAAGTGATGGCCCCTCAGGGTGTTCGTTTTTTTCCCCAGGACCATCAAGAAACTCAATTCCTGTCGCTATGTGCTTCCACCAAACACCATGTCCTGGGAGTAGAAAATCACATATTCGCTCCAGGTGGGCTTGAAATAGTAGGCTGTGGCTGTCTATGTATGTTGATGTAAAAGTTGTATTGCCTGGGTGTTGCCAAGTGCTTGCAAGTTTACTCACTTCACTTTCTTGTGTCTTTGTAACATCACGCATCAACCCATTCACTCCTTTTTCTGCTTGAATTCGAATGACTGCATTATCAATGACATGTTGTGGGTGTCTGTTTGATGTTTGTTGACTAATAGAATTTATTTGATTGAATGTTCTCTCTTGGTGTTCTGTATTTAGAGATCGTAAGTTGATGATACGGTACAGTTGAGTACTGTGGCACGTGATGGAATGAAAGTAGGTGCCAAACATTTTACGTTGTGATATAGACTTTGGATTGCTGAATAAGGTTACACATAGCCTGCCATGTAAAAATGTGATGTTGTGAAGTCGAAGTATGTTGCGTTGTGTTCGCATGTTGTCTTGGCTGTACATGATTTCACAAATCTCTACAGCTGTGTCAACAAGAGTCTTTATGTCAGCTTCAACATGCACATCTGCTTTACGGAAAGCCTGGCTTACAAGAATTGCTGCCTTTCTGTAATCAACACACCTCAATGTACTTTTTCCCAGTACAGACTTCTTGATTACAGCCAATTCTTCATATGCTTTTCCAACAACATGATAAGGCAGCTCTTCTAGCAAATTGCTCATGTGACCTTTAAAGTCATGTAGGGGCTCAACTCCTGACACTTCATAGTCCCCTAAGTTTAGACATTCCAATGCAGTGTCAGGACAGGGTTGCAGGAGTGCTGGAAAATTAGCAATTCCTTTGCAAAGATTAGCTAAATCACTCTCTAGCTCTGGTTTTAGCTTTCCATTCACCTCCATGCCTCGAAATTTCAATTCTTTCCTTAACTGCACCACACTTAACTTTTCTAATGGCTTTTGTTTCTGCTCTTTCCACATGCATCCAGATAGCAGGAATGATTGCCTTTGAGCCAGGGAAACATCATCTGCCTTGAAGCAAAACGCAAGGTCATCAAACTGTGAAGCAGGTGTGTGACACATTGTACAGGGATGATTTCCCCCAATTTTATTTCCAGTTTCATATTGTTGTGCTGGATTGTCACCATGAAAAATCCGAATAACATCATATATCCGTTTTCCATTAGGTGCGCACAAAGGTTTTGCATTCCGAATCTGGTCCAAACGATGCTCATTGAATAGGGCTTTTCATGTTCTGACGACCCAGACATACCCAATATATGAACCTCAGGCTCTTCTACTATTGTTGGTATGTCCATGTTGCTCCCCACCTCCTCAGAAGTTAAGTAGAATGCTGGGTCATATATGGCAGCTATCATAACTAGTAAATGACTATGCCCAGCAATGCTTGAATGATCATGCCAAATTTTGAAGTGTCTTGTGCTCATGTGTTTGATGGCTAGCAACTGACTTTGTTCTGTGTCATTTGTCTCGTTATGTTCACCAATACTGCAAAGATAGGTTATTAATTCCTCATTTGAAAGGTTCTCTATGTCTACCTTACATATACGCACAATACCCATACTTATGTGTCGTTGTAAAATTCGCTCGCGAATTTCATCCAAGGGAATTAGACGAGCATGTACGGTTGCTTGATGCTGTTCTATTTCATTCGTTGTCCTGTTCACATGAAAGCATTCAAACTGTTTTGGCTCTATTGCTATACCTTCCATGTACTGTCCACTGTTTACCCTTTCCTGAAGAATTTGCTTTTTTACCCTCACAGTTGGAAGAGTTGGCTGGGATATCTCGCCTCCAGGGAGCTTTAACCTCTTCCTCCTTGCAATTTTACCTCTCTGTCGCTTCTGTGCCACTGCAATGCCATGACCAGAAAGGAACTCTTTAATCACCTGACCTCTGTTGTGGCAGGTAAGCCCATACTTGTTACCAACTTCACTCCAGTTAATGTGCTGATCTGGTGACCAATGGTTCGCCTCCTGTAGAAGTGCCTCTTTGTCAATAGCAAGATTTTCAGTTGTTACACCATGCCTTCTCTCAATTATACCTTTGGTGGTTGTTCGCAGCAATGCTTCCTCTCTTGTTTCAAAGGATTGGCTTAACCTCATCTTATTGTACTTAGACCAACTCATTCTGTTTCCTATCACCATGTCAATGTCATCCTTTTTGTACTGTGCTTCCAGTTTATCATTTACCTTTTTCATTGTCGTTCTGTACTTCATTTTTAACATCACTTGACGTTCCTTTCTTTTCTCCTCAATTTCAGAGTCTGCCCCATCATTTTGCTTGGAAGTGTCACATTCTATAAATGTGGATGAAGCCTCCTCTCCAGGTAGGTATGTTGGTTTTGTAGGATATATACGTTGGAGGTTGCCATACTTGTTGTAGCACTCTGCACAGTTGGATAGTGTGTGGTTAGATTTCTCCTTCTGAGTAAGCTGTTTCCAATTTGCTATGCAAAATGAGGTTTGGTATTTTTTTCTTTCCCTCAGCTGGCCTCCATTTCCCTGCGAACTGCTGTATTACGATGTCAGCAGTTCGCACAAACTTTGATTCCTTCCAATGGTGACTACATTCAAACATACCATCTGTTACCCCAAAGTTTGGAACATCTCCAAATAGCTGTCTGAATTCTGTAACAATGTTGTTGTTACTAGGTCTTTTCCCCAGGGGAGTTAGCTCACGGATTGCTGTTCTTGCAAAGCCACAGTTGAATTGAAGGCAAACTGGTGAATGCATTGCTTTGATCTGTTGATTAGATAAAGTTACAATTTTCATGTTATTAAGGTTCTTATGTGTAAACAGAAGCCATTGGCTTTTCATAGCCCTACATTAAGCTAATTCATATATGTGGTGTAGTGTTCATTGCACAAGGTTATGAAATTATTGTACACTGTATGTCATGTGGTTATTTTTGTTTTAATTCGATCCTGTACATAGATTTCAATGACAGTGGAACCTGAAACTCAACATCTGCGTAGATCTGTGTGATCGGTGTACATTAGCCAGTTGAAATTGTATTGTATAGTTTATTTCTTAATAATCGAAGTGTGTGTGTGTGTGTGTGTGTGTGCGCGCGCGCGCGCGCGCGTGTATTGGGCATCATTATGATTATCTATATTCAAAACTTACCCTCCGACAAACTCTTTTTCTTGCACAACTAAATGATCGAGTGTGTGGTACACCTGCCGCGAAGTAAAATTTTACCGCGAAATTATTATCACGTGAACCAGTCAAAGTGGCCGCATAGAACCTAGGAATAAAGGTTTATAGGCTTTGCCGGAGGTTGTTCCAAAGGGTTTGTGTACTTTTGAATGGTTGAATCTATTCGTTGAACTGTGAAAAAAGTTTTTGTCGTCAGGGGGTGGAACGAATAACTACGCTAAGTATACAAGCTAAAAGAAACGGCGATAATCACTATACTGGGTACAACGTTTACTATTTTGTCATATCCGTGTTAGTAGATTCTCTAAATCCCAATCGATAGAAACAGTATAGATAGCTGTGGCTTTGTTTTGGACCACAAGTTGTTAAACAAGGCGTACGTTAAGTTTACCGGCAAAAGCATGCGAGGTAGCCGCCCGCGTACAGGCGTATTGTTAACTCAAAACGATATACACACTCTGGCAAAAAAAAAAACACATACACAATGTACAATCAGTTCACTATCATTGGTGAAAAAATGGTCTTGAATGCTGCTACCTGTGGGAAATAGTAAGAGCTTAAAGGCAATCAACTCAATAAGGGCAATTCAAATCAATTATTGCCGTGTTACCCATGCCTTAATCTACCTGAGATGGGATGTGCAGACTGTCTGTCCATTAATGTTGTCTGTAATGTCACTATAAATAGGGACCATTGATTTGTATTTTTGGTGTGTGTTTTTATTATATTGTGTCGCTGGCTGTCAGTGCCAACGGGTTGCGAGCGTTCTTCACACTATGATGCCTTACACATATATCCAATGAGAATTATCAATGTTGATTGGAAAGAGCAGTTTATTGTACGAGAATAGTTTAATCTGTTGCATATGATCAATGACATTACAGTAATGATGAAGTTCTTATTACCTTCTTCAACCATTCAAATGTCTTCCTAGTCTTATGCGTCAAAAGTTTGGTGTAAAAATGAGTACTATGAGCATATGTCTAATGCACAAAAATGTATAATATACAAAATATACATGTATATCATACTTCAGAACCACTGCATCGGACTTTCATAAACGTATTAATTATCTGCCAAAAGATGATAAATACAATATAGTGTGTAATTAATGCTTTGTACCTCATCATTCAACCATTGCCCAGATTCAAGAAGCATCTTCAATGATTCCAAGTGTACATGTATTTGGCTATTGATGATGTCCAATGATCCATTTAGAAATGATTGCACCTTAATTAAGAAAATAAAATTTAAATTATTGTTACACCAAACAATATCCAAACCATTTGAAGTTCTTCACTATTCAGTTTCCAAAACTTAATAGGTGTACATTTACTCTTCTCATTATCAACAGCAACTACTTTTGTGTATACATCTTCAACGTCAGAGCTTTCTCCTGTATGGAACACTATAAATACAGCTTCAGTTTTATCCAAAATGTACTTTGATGCTTTATCAAATGTCAACTTTACAGGTGCCGCCTTGATAGAGTCAAACAAGATACCATGATCCTTATGGATATGCATAGCTGTATAATGATTATGCAAATTCACAATTAAAAGTTTAGCAAACTGTTGGACAGGGTCTTTATGAAGACTTTGTGACTTTGTTGTAGCATGTTGGATAAAAAGTATCGATCCTTCAAAAAATCGTGTCTTATTCTAATCATTTCTACATGCTTTTGTTGTGCATCAACCTCTAGTACCTCAAAAAAGTAGTCTCCGAATGGACTTCTTGTAGGCGAAAATGGTCCAGTAAGATCAATTTCCCCTTTGTGAATGCTTGCAATGAACAGCTTATCAGCAACAATGTCCAAGTCTTCTACAGTAACAATCTCTCTACCCACAGAATTATTGATAGCACAGACACCACAAAGATGCACCTTGTGATTGGAAAAAGGCATTATCAGTCAGGCAACAGATCAGTAATTGATTTGCACCACTTAAAGGATTGCCAATAACGTCCACAATATATGTCACATATTTTTGAAATACAGCTTTTTGATCTTTGCTTATACTTTTATACACTTCAGGGCTACTGAACTTCTGTAGAAGCAAATTAAGGAAATAAATATCCTCTTTTTGCAAGGATGACACACCGTTAAGATGGCGTTGTGCACTCTTAATGGCACTAGATACATCCAGAGGCATTTCAGTGTTAGCTGCTGTGCATGCCATTTCAGTTTCACAGCTCTTTAACTTCCCATCAACATCTACATTAACTTTCGCCACTATTGAGGGGCACTCCTTGACTGCAGCAACAATGTTTGTTTCATCTACATATTGGCCCCCTAATTTAGATACAGACACAACTAGTGAATTATCCTCTTTAGCCAGAAAACCAGACTTTAGTCCTATTGAAATAAACCATGACTTGCAGCATGTGTGAAGGCACTCTCCGTGCTCTAAGCACTCTACGCATGAATGACAGAGTGGAATTCTACTGCAGTTAGCTGCATCTAAGAGAACTGAAGGACATTGAGATCCCACATGTACACACCACTAAGATAGTAGTGGTGGCGATTTTTGTGAAGCACAAATTGCAAGTATTCACAATATTTCTGGAGCTTAATAACAAAATCTTCATCACATGAAATCAAGGAAAGAAATTCACAGTCATGTGAAAGTAATTGCAAAGTTAAAAGGTCATCAGGATCATTTGTATTGATGAAAGAAATTGCTACATCACTAAGTATCATGTCAAGGTCAATATCGTGAGCAATGCATGGAGTAAACAACATCTTGTGCATTAATTGTTCTGGCTCTAAATGTACCACTAAGCTCTCTGACCCTTTCAACAATTTTCCTCAATGTCAAGTTGCTTTTGAGTTGAGTGGTGTTTTTGCAAGTTGGTGCATTTATTACTACATATGGGACAATTTCTCCAGCATATAGTACAATAGAATTGTTCTGTCCATAGGACACTAGGTACACATCCTTGCAAACTCGTTTAGTAATAGAACCAACTACATTTAATGTTGTAACTAAACCTTGGTGATTAGGGTTCTTGATAAGAACACTATCACTAACAGAGAAGGTAGGAATTTTCATTCTTTTGCTATGAGCACGCTTATTCTTGAAAATACATTTTTCAGTTTCCTCTTTTAATTAATTTTATCTGTTCATTATATTCTCCACATCTTTCAGCAAATGCTGAATCAAGTACAACCATTTTTGTATCATTCACTGAGATCTAGTGTGTTGCTATCATCTTCTGTGTCATCTGTTATCTGAACCAGAAAATCTTCTTCAAGGAACCCTTTGCATTGAATCTTTTGAACCTCACAGCTCAAGTGGTCCATCATTCTTCCAAAGAATACAGAATAAGGTGTATTCTTAATAGTGTGGTGCCATGTGTGGTTAATAAAATGAGCAACAGGCTTTAATAGTGATGGCCAAACATCAGCCCTTCTGTCCTCATCAAATTTTAAAAGAAACTTGCTGAGGCTTTGGGAGAAGAGGTGCCACATGCTGACGGAAGAAGAAAGGCAGCTGTGGGGAGATATCAAACCTACAATGATGTCGGAAGAGGAGAGCGACGACCAGAACGACCAGACTCTAAAACGTCGCCGTCCGTCGTGGCGTTCTTAATTGATTGACGCGTTGGATGAGAGAATCGAAGGAAGCAACTCGAAGCACCACCTAAAGAAACTGCGAGTTGAAGGACCGCTCATCGACGCACCCGCTCCCCCAACTGCCCAACCCTGGATGATTCGAGAAGCTTGAACGCATTTTTATGTTTGACCTTTGCTGTTTAAATGATTGTAATTATAATTATAATTTTAATTTGATCATACGTACACAAATAGAAACAAGCTAGTATACAGTGAACATATTCGGAAGACGTATCCAACTGATGTAACGGAGTACGGTATACGGTGAGGTGCGCGGAGACGCAAATTAACAAACGATAATCAGCGCACGTGATACCATCGCGTATACGCAAAATATACGACATGCGATTCTGGTTCTATCCGCAAAATATACCAATATGTGACGTATAGCATGTGTATATTCATGTATATATTTAACATATACGCAGAATATACACTATCGTTTATCCAACTTGTAGCACAGTGATGGCTCTAATTAGGCAAATCATAATTATGTAAAAATATTGAGATTATGATAAACCATTAAATAATGAAGTTCAAATATTTGAAAATCAAGTTAATCAAGGCCCTCTGAAATTATTCAATATTCAAGTTAGTGCATTGTAATACTTGAATTTAAACTTTTTAAATTAGCCTATGTTACATTATCAAGTTAAAATTAATATATTCAAGCTACTAATTTCAATAAAGAAAATCATCTTTTTGTTTAATAACTTGTTAAGCTAATTAATTTTGCTTATAACCAGTAATTAACACTCATTTCAAAATCAGAAAAACATAAATAAAAAACTGATTTCAAATAACTACTTCCAATAGTGAGTTATGAAACTGCAAAGTCTCTTGATTGTGTGAAGGTCATCAAGTTTGATTTGTTGATTTGAATTTTTTAATACTAATTGAAAAATTAAGTCATAGTTTGGTTTTAGAATTTATTGCCTACTAGAAAATGATAATGCATATCAATATTATATAGTTCAAGTTATTTAACAATATTTAGTTCATTAATATTGAACGCACTTAAAAATTTGTTTGCACTGGTATAATTTGCCCAAACAGTGCAATACATATCTTTATAATAAGATTAATAACTATTAATAATACAGTTATAACCATTCGAACATGGTCGGTTCATTTTGGGACACCCTGTATAGAGCCCAGTAGAAGATTGCATAGAAACAAGGGAACGTGGCCATGAGTGTCACAGGCTTTCTCTTTTTTTGCTGGTCTGTATATTTATTTTCGAACTCTTCCAAGTCGAAACTTTGACCCACCCATGCCTGATCTCTGCTGCAACAAAAGAAATTTGTATTGGAATATGCATAGGTGTCGAACTAGTCCTTATTTTATCACTGACCTAACAAAATCAAGTTTATATCGCGATTAAATCTTTATTTTGCGAAACGCGATATATCAGCGATTAATATTTGTTCATTTTGCGGCGATTTTCACCATACATGTTTACGAGAATCAGCACAGTTATACGGCCAAATACGGGTAAATGTTAAAAGAAAAGGGTTAAATCAAGGATGCCGGTAGATGGTAAATGGTAATATGAACGTCATGAACTATATATCCCTTAAGTTTTTATTTTGCCAAAAAGATGCACCTACATAGCCTTTCCGGGGATGCGTCTATAAAGAGAAGTGAGCTAAAAGCACCAAAACCGCTAAATCCATTCAAGAATGTACGGTTTTGTTTTTTGACTCTAGCTTCTACATGTATTGAGTACCTGCTTACTCGTCTGGCAAGTTATAGTCAAATAAATTGTTAATTTGGTAGGGCAGTTTTTTGGCTGACAGTATCTGCTCAGCTACAAACACGGTGTAGCTGAGAGGCATTTATTCGCAAACACTCTGTATATGGAACAGTCTCCGCGAAAAGAGATTAAAATAAAATGTTATAAAATTTCCTTGCATTTGAATCACTATAGCGTCCGAACCGTTAAAGCTATCGATTTCCTATTTTCAACACTTCATACTATACCATTTCTCTATGGTAAAGTATTTTTAGGGGTCTTGCATGTGCTCTATACCAGTATTGCAACGTTCAATACCCCACCGGGTTCAAAATCACCATAACTTTCTGTAGGAATAATCAAATCGCTTCAAATTCGGTTTGTAGGTAGAGAGGTCCTTTAACTATCGATTTGTTTTGTTCGTTAATTTTTATGCCATCCGTTACGGAGATACAGTTGAACAAACTACGTGCACATTTTCGCGCTCAATTCGCGCCAATGATTTGGACAAATAGCGTCCCGCTCGATGTATGGGGAGGCGGGAATTATAACATACGCTATAGTGATTCTAAAGCAAGGAAATTTTATAACATTTTATTTTAATCTCTAAGGTCCCTCCCTTTTCGCGGAGACTGTCCCATATAGTAATAGTATTGATCTTTTTTTTTTTTTTTTCCCTAAACCTGACCCAGATTATACGTGACTCAGTTTAAATATTCATGTAGCACACAATAGAGAATTACAAACATTAATGAAGGATGTTCCATAGCAAGAGTTTCATTGAGATTCAGCTTTGGGCACTTCTCACAGTACAATCCTATAAAGGAACAGTGAAGAAAATCATGGCTTGAGGGAATATATATCATTTTGCATTGCACATATAACACATCAAAACACTGCATTTCTATTTAGGAATTACTGGTTCTACGTGTAGGACGTGACTAAAGGTTAAACGAACAGTTATCAATTTGAGTTATTTTTTATTTGAATACACAAGTTGTACCTTCAACCCATATGCCATTTAGTGGATATAGACTGCAATCACTTTCTAAAGCAATGGCCCAAAGCCGTTGCCAGCAGTTATATTACTACTGAAGTCTGGTATTCTGTAGGTATTTGTTTATGGCTTTCTCCTGTTTGGTGTTTAGTAATTTAGACCTCTGAAATCAAATATTACTGAGTTCTTTCCTTTCAAGCATCATGGTGATCTCATGAATCATGCTGCACAAACTAAGAATAACAACTCTACCAGTAAACTTACCAACCCATGGCTCTATGAACTTATTCCTTTCCCTGAGAGGGTCTGCTTCAACTTATAGAGGTCATTAATTGTATGATCGATGTCATAGCTGCTGATGTATCATCCATGCTTTCGCGACAGAGAGTGTAAAAAGATATGAGGAAGTCTTTACACTGAGTGTGGGTGTGTGATTTAATTACATCTCTCATTGTCTGTTGGGTATTGAAATAAGAGAGCTTGGCTTGAAGAGCATTGAGCTGTGTACGGTGTACATCCCATGGGAAACGTCGCTTACATGCAGTCATACGATCTGATATGGCAGCAAACCATAACAGTACATAAAAGAGATTTTCATAGTCTAACATATAATCAGCCTTGATTGAAGACTTTTCTGCAATACATGTATACCAACGATGTGAACAATATGGAAGAGTTCCAAAGAACGCATCAAAAACAGTAGAAGGTCCAATTTTTCTGGAGAGTCCATAATCATTTAGTATACACTTACATGTTGTATTTTCATCGTACAGGAGAATGTTTGAAGGTGAGACATCACCATGCAAAATATTGTTATGATGCAAAAACTGAAAAGCAGACAATACACTTTTAACCACCAGACAAAATGTAGAAAAACTATACTTTTCTAACTCCAGAGTTGATGGCGCAAAAGGAGTCTTCAATAAATACCCAACCTTGTCATCTTCATCTTCAAAGTGATTGACAATTTGGGCTAATGCTTCACACTTACCTTTGCATAATGTGAGCACTGCAATTTCGCGGTCATACTGATTCTTATAGAGAGTGAGATTATAACATTTCAAGATTTTGGATTCATCAACTACAAAAATTTCGGAAAATATCCCTTTGTAAAGATGAGACGTATTTGATTTTTCACATTTCAGTTGACGCAAAGTAGCTTTCTTAATTGGATAAACTATTAGAGGGTGATACCCTAATAATTCAGGTTCGGTACAGAGGAGACCTAGTAGAAGATAAAATCCTTCCCCAACTTCCAGTTGATGATTTGACCCTATACTGAGAAAGTTAAAATCAGTGGAACGAATGATTCTACCGTCATTAAAGAATTTATAAAAGGTGATCACATGTCCATCTGAACGCATAATGTAAGCAAAATCCCTCCTCTGTATTTTAATTAATGCTATGACACGATCAACCAATTGAGTAATATTTACTTTGTGGTTGAGAGTATTTGGTCTTTTCAGTTCATTAATACAAACCAAATCATGGAACGTTACTTGAACTCCTGAATTAGCAGCGATAGAATTTTTTTTCACAAATGAGCAGTCTACTTTATAATTTTTTGCAGCAGCATCATGCTTGCTTGTGTTACGAAACACATATAAAACATGTGTCGAGCTCTGACATACTAGTGGCATAATTGCATCAAAAAGCTCTTGCACCACAGCTTCTTTAGCACCTGTGCTGTTGATGGCTTGAAACTTAAATAACACGTTAGCAGATTTAGTGATACTCTCTTTAGCTTTATTATAATCTCCAGGAAGTTTAAAAACTTCTTTAAAAGTTACATCATCCACTGGTGCAGTATGAAATACTTCCACCCAATGCTCTTCTGCCTCTAAACTAGTCATAGGAAGTTCACATGATGGAGGTGAAGGATTGAGGTGCAGTGCATCTAACAATTGGAAAAATACAATGACACAGTAGTTAATTTTATATAGATATTGAACTCAGCTAGTTAAAAAAGTATAGTACATAATAAAGAGGTGACTTTTTAACATAAAAGATTTCTTTCGAACATGCATTATTCACTGTGCTTGAGTAGGCCCAAATTGCGCTCACCCACATATCTACACTTGCATGCGAGTCACACACGAGATGCGAGCGAGCATATGGTACAGCTCTACGTTTCAAACACAAGCAATGGTTCTAAAAATAAACTGCCGCATGTAAAAAGACTAACCACACGTACATGTAGAGAGGGACATTGTGCTGTGGTACTAGAAATGTATGGATTCAATTGGACATGGTTGCACTAGGCAGAAAGGGGGTACAATTGTTTGACTTGATCTGCTGTGTATGTATTTGGTGTACGTATTTTATAATCAATATAGATAGTATGCACAAGAAGGTGTGAAGGAATGTTATCACGTTAACCCTCCAAATGCTGCTCATTAATTATTCATAACATGACGTATGCGAATACAATTTAAATTCAATTAGTGTTTGTATTTGCTATTCGTGTTTGAAAAGTTTTCATTACATTACTCTTGTCTGCATTGCCAATTTCGTCAACACACATTGGTAAGTGCCTTAGCTACGCCTATCAAACCTAACCACGTGTTCTATACGCGGAGCCTACGTGGTTTTCGTGCCGTATTGTTGTATGCTTACGTGGGGCATGATGGGAGAAGTCTCTATTGCTCTGGGAATTAGCTTTCTATGTACAAACCTATATTTTATTTAAGTGTTTTTAGACAAGCTTTGACGTATCTCACCTCTTGTAGTCGCTTTAAGACACTTATTGTCTATCTCAAGCACTGAGAGTTATTTTGCATCCATAATATCATTTGTATCTTACAAACGAAATTAAACTAATTGCCCAATATTTTACCACATATTTCTATTGCACATCTCTATGTACTAGTTTATTAAAATTATGAAGTTTTAGGATTAGGTTGTGCATATGAAGCAAAAAGGTATCTTAGTATGAAACCTTATTATCTCAAGAAACCTTTGGTCAATTAGCTTCAAACCTGGCATATATTTAAGTAAGGCTTGCTGCTACTTATTAAACATTTTCGTTGCATGCGCGGTGTATGGTTATAGAAATATAACACAACAAAAACGTATGTATTTTTTGGATAACAAATATTATTCATTTAAACATCACGTGACGTCTCTTTGCACTGTCATGGCGGTACAAACTGCCAAGCGTCATTGTGTTGCTAAACGACAACGGGTTACTCGAGTGTTTAGGGATTGCTGTCACAAACTCGTAATGAATGTTTCTCAAGTATGTGAGGCTGAAAAGAAAAGTAATCAGAACACTTTTGGGCTTCCTCGTGCTCGGGATCGTGCCGCCCACTATCTTGGTATATCCAAAGCCTCTCTATTCCGTTTGTTGAACAAGAATGAAAGTGAGATGCCCACTGGTGGACAAAAAAAGATGCGCAGCAAAGGAATGAAAATGGATGACGAAGATGCTGCTGTAATTCGCCCTGCACTCGTAGCGCTTGTGCTCGAAAAGAAGCCTATCCACCTGGATTCTTTGTTGATGCGTATAAAGCAAGATAACCCTGGCTGGGGGTGGAGTCGTTCCACACTTCATCGTGCTTTGACAAAGCGTTGTGGCATCACTTTTCGCAGACGTGAAGATAAGCATTATTTACAGATGTATGAGGATCCTGGTAATGTGCAACGCCGTGCGTGGTATCTCAAGTTCTTTTTTGAATATGCACAGCAAGGTCGGGCATTCATCTTCATGGATGAAAGTTGGCTCAACAAAAATATGGTACCATCACACTGTTGGACGGATGGTACATGTGACTGTGAGCTGAAGGTACCAAGTGGAAAGGGGGAACATTGGATCCTGATAGGAGCTGGGTCCAAGGATGGTTGGGTTGATGCCAGTGTGAAAATGTGGAAAGGTCATGTGCAGTCTGAAGATTATCACTCCGAAATGAATGGTGAGGTTTTCCAGCACTGGTTACATGAGCACCTGTTGCCTTATATATCCCCCAATAGCTGCATTGTTATAAACCGTGCACCTTATCACACCATGCTTACAGAAGATACAAAAGCGGCCACAGCAAGCATGAAGCGTGCACAATTGATTGATTGGCTGGTTGCTCATTTTGCCAAAGACCACAATGGCATTTTGATGACGAAAGATCGTTTCCTTACAGAGGAAATGATTGTTATTGGTCCATCTGGTCGTCCTCGAAAAAACAAAGGCTGGACAAAGCAAACGCTGTATGCTCTTGCAAAAGAGCTAACACCCAAACCTCGCTATCTTGTGCAAGACTGGATTGATGCAGCAAATGGAACCGATATCCGCCTACTTATTTTGCCTGTGGCTCATCCCATGTTAAACCCAATTGAACTTATGTGGGGCCAAATAAAGCGCTATGTACGAGAGAATAATCGAGAATTCACTATGTCACATATCAAACAACCTGCTGAGGATAAAATCAGACAGCAAGATGCAGCAAGTTGGGGCGCTTCCTATCGTCATACTTGGAAATATGCAACTCAACAGTGGCAAGCTGATGAAATGCTACTTGAAGACAGTGAGGACACATCTGAAGATGAGGATGAGGATGATGCGGGTCACGATACTGGCTCCAGTTCAGATGGTGAGGCCACAAACTCTCACAACAGTGACGAAGAGGATACGTAGTGGTCTTTCCTGCGCTTTTGTTACTGAGACATACTTGCTGAAAACATTTCTTTCATTATATCACAAATAGTAATCATAATACAGGTTATTGGTGCATGATTTTGGGCGTGGTCACAACTGATTTTAATGAAAAAATAAATTCATGAACTCTCTTATTATCTGAGACAGACAATAGACGCCAGCACCTGTTGTGGGCTACAAATGGGAATAAGCTTACTATTCAAAACATGGCCGACAGGTATAAGTTTGCTACACGGCGAATGGCATCCCGGTGTCAGGAGTGCTTATTCTAAACAACTCAGGTGTTATAAACACTTCGCTTCGCGTGTAAACAATTGTTAGCATTCAATCATCCTGCTGGGCATATATATGCATTACACAGTACGAGGGTTAATGTCAATGTTAGACCACACCCACTGGTGGAAAAAATTCAATGGTAGGTTACGCACACGGACTATAAATCTTGGTATTGTGTCTATACAAGACATGGAAATTCACTGCGTTGTCGTTGGTTGCAGTAATTACATTAGTAAGAAGCCCGGGATTCGCTTTTTTTGCTTTCCAAACGATCAGATCGTCGAGAAAAGTGAGATAGTTTTAACACCCCCGGCATGTAAATCGAGCCGCATCGTGACCCTGATCACACTGGTTTCATATCCAGTGTGTTTTCCAAGGCACATAAGCGT
>OY811972.1:360746-402369 GCA_963681505.1 Eunapius fragilis
GAAGCCTGTTGTTGGATTGAAACCAAAATTCAATCAGTGCGAGTGCTTTAAACTATGTATAGTTGCTATGAATGGCATCATTATAGGGAAGCTTAGCCGAACTGCGCCGTAACATGTAGTTCTTATTTTAATGAGTTAATATAGTGAAATGCAATTAAGCAATTAGCATCAATGTCGCGCTGACGTTTATAGAGGGGGATTCCCCTGGGTGTTACCGCATCTCTATGACAAGGAGTGTTTACGCGTAAACAATGCACGAGTACCGTAACCCACAACGACAACATAATTGTCGTCATCAGGTCATCAGGTGATGACAAGACCTCCCTGGCAGATGATATTCCGCAGTGTTATGGGCAATCGCCTGGGTTGATGAGTTAGTTCCTCACCTTCTTTGGACATCCGCATTTTGAAACGTGAGCTCTCATAGGCGGATCATGCATAATTGTTAATTAGATTCATCAATGTTTGCGCATACATGAATATTGTATCAATTCAACGCTATGAATTCTCAAACATTAGAATAACGTATATACAGGTTAAAGCGTTACTAATATATGCAATGCGTTGAATTGCACGGTGAACGCATTGTGTGGGGTAGTGGCAGCGGGCTAAGAACATTAACAGTTTACTCTTTCTCCAGTTAAAATAATTATTTTCAATTATACGCGACTATAGTTGTACAACGGAATAACAATAGCCTTCTAGCTTGTTGGTGCAGTATCCTCACCAGGAGCGGTGTTGAAGAGGTGCTTCGTCCCTGCGTTATAAATTAATTGCCACCCCCCCCCCCCCCCCCCCCTTCCTTTAAATCCCTCGATCCGCTTTTTGGCACAATGTCTCAAGATTAGTTTGCAAACCCCTCATGTTCTGACACCATGGAAACCGAGCATTGGAGGGCGCATAGCAAAAATGGAGTGCGCATGTAGTTGGACTGACAAAGATTATGTGCTGGTCACTGGAACGAATGTCGTGTGCTGGTTCTTCGCATTCATCTGACGAGAGCACCTGGTCTGGTACAAAAAACATATCAATTCGCAGACGTTAAGAGACTGTATGATGTTTGGGGTCACATGCAGTATATATTATGGCTGTCAGTATGCAAAACGCTCGTCTTCTTTCGCTACGTACCATTTGGCGCTCTGTGATCGAAGCTGATTGTTCTTCGTCGGAAGAATGAAAGTCAACACAATCTTCAACATTGACGTTTTGGCTTGCTTTTCTTCTGAGATAGCGTTCAGAATCTGATATTTTGTTTTCCGACTAGGTACTTCAATAAATTGCGTTTGCGTGGGCGGAAACTGGTGATCTAAATTTGTGACGGTATTTTCGATTTCTCTATCATTGCTTAAGAATGTACGTGCTTTGTAAAGTTGTTTGCAAGGTATTTAGGACTTTTATTACTAGATTACAGAAGAAAAGGGGTTGCACAATACACTAATCAGTGGTGTCTAAATGCTAGCTAGCATACAGCATAATAATTTAATATCATATTTGGATCACAGTGCCTTTGAATTCATCCAGTACTTTACATGCATTGTCATTACCACATGTACTAGTGCTGAAAGTGGACACACCATGTCTAGTATCTAACGCTTTAAATTCTGATTGTCATAAACGCACCATAACATGGGTACAAATATTCCAGGTAATAGTGCAGCACGATGCACTATAGGATACCATAGAAATTTTACTTTGATTGAAGTTTATGATTATCAGCTTTGAGATTGCGCACTTTATTTCTTAATACATTATTTTTCCTTTTCAAAGATGTGTACCAAATGACTATGAGATATCTTAACTTCTTAAACTTAGATCTTACAACAGCCAGCAATCTTTCTACACTTCTTACTTCAGATTGACTACTTCCATGTTTCAATACTAGATTTTCGTTTTTTAATTTCCTATCAGTTGGTCTCCCTTTTTGCAGCTGTAAATTTGGAACAAATCATAGTTTACGATTGCTTTCTTTACTGAATGTTTACTTAAGTCATTTATTATTAGTCCTATCCTTTTTTAAAAGCATTGCCTTAAGAGCAATCTTTTATTAGAAGCAAACATTCTTCTAAGAGCTATTGTTAATCAGCATATGCCCCGTTAATGAAGTAGTTTAGATGAACTTGGAGTATTAAGTGATTTGTAAATTTGTGAAATAATGTATAATGGTACGCAAAAATTTTCTGACAGCCACTGCATTGTTCCATTAATTTTACATTTTACTTTACCATCCTACTTTAATATTAGATGCTTTTGTATTAGGGTACTATAGAAACACATATGTATTCATTAATATGTTCTCCATTGATCGTCGTGAAGTCCCCAAGAAAGTGTTATATCTTTAATAATAAATGAACGCAACATTTCTATATTACAATTAAGGATAAGATAGAGAACAGTTATCAATTGATTTTCCAAATATCTCAGAATGTAAAAGGAAAGTCATATAAAACGTTTTATTCGATGTTTTCTTATTTTCTGTATTTTGAACAGCTATATGGTATGTGGATACATCGCAATGTGCTATACAATGGCATATAATATGTGTAATGCAATCAAAGAAGTCTCAAATTCCTATAAAGAATTAATGATGAATGTGAAGAAGAACATTACATTAACACTATATACGGGCGATTGGCAGATTACATGCATTGAGTGGAGACCTAAATTTAGATGTAATGTGTATTTGACCTTGCGAACCCTTGCAAAGAGTATCTATGTTGTATTTTATGCAACATTATCTACCTTTACGCATGCATGGAGAAGCTATAAGCGGTCACGTTTGCGGTCCATTGACATTGCGTATACATTGCGACGCAATGTTTGAGACTCTATAACTTTTGAAATAGTAATCTGATTTCCGTGATTTCCGTGGCAAAAGCATATTTTTGATGCATTCAATTTGCTCTGTTAGGCTGTTATAGGCTATGGATAAAAGCCCAAGTTATATTAATTTTCAAAATTTCTTACAGTACCTAACTCCGACTGGATAGCAAGCCGTGAGTTGCAAAA
The DNA here is from genome assembly GCA_963681505.1 of Eunapius fragilis. NCBI lineage: Eukaryota > Metazoa > Porifera > Demospongiae > Spongillida > Spongillidae > Eunapius > Eunapius fragilis. The sequence goes on from OY811972.1 coordinate 363,753, forward strand.
CGCGTGGTCTGTATACACATGCCCTAGGCATAAATTTTTTTAAATCCAACATAATTAAATTCTTGGCCGGGGGGGTAGGTTGGGGGGGGGGGGGGTGAATATCCTTGGTTGGGGGAGTTTAAAGAAACCCCTCCCAACCCTTCGACAATATTATTCATAGCAGGTCCGTTAAGGTCCGCTGACGTTGCAGCAAAGGGGAATCCCTCTGGTATTCCCCGCACGACCTCATTTCTTGACAATGAGATTATGTGGTAAATAATGATATGAACCGGAACGACAACATCGTTCTTAGATGCGCAATAAACTGCATAACAGTCGGTACGCTTTTTGATGCAAGTATTAATCACATGCAATTGTAATCTTAGTTCGTCGCATCTGTCCTCTCTCTACGCAACATGCATTTATAAATTATTGAGCCATTATGGATGGGACGCCTAGTGTATTTTTTCGGTTTGGTGTATTTGGTTTTCCTGATAAGCACATGCATGTATCGTGAGAATTAAACTGTTTGGATAAACCACATGCTATTTGTATATGCACACCGTCTTCAGCATGCAGTAACTGCTGATCATTTAGCACTACCGCACCAACAACCTCGATGCCTCCTTAATTTTTTAATTCTATAGTTATTTAATAAACCCTTAATTGTATTGTGGGCCGGTGGGTGGGTGGTACAATGCAATCATGTTTGACTACTTAGCCCTATACATTATAATATTTTATGATGTGGGTCCTCACTTGGTAAATGTTCAGTGGACACTCTCCTTCGTTGATGAGTTAGCTCCTTTTTTCGGGCATCCACATTTTAACTTGGCGAGTTTCAGAGGTGGAGTGCAGAAAAATTAGGCATAGCGGTGAATGACCCAATGTTTGTTAAGGAAATCCATCAGGCAAAGTACTGTCATTATATACGGTAAATTCCTGCATTGGAATTTTCTATAGTGTCCTACTTGCATTCATTATTGCTGGCTTCATGATATCAAGAACACATATAGCTACTGCCATCAAAGCTTTAATTGGTACATGTTGCGGCACTGCGGCGAACAAAGCTTGCCCATTATACGTTTCAGCTCTTAAGCTTCATGCATGCAGCTTCACGGATATTTATCCGTATCTCGAGGCTGTGTCTTGAACCTTATGAACTTCAGGCCTCACTCAGTTGGTGGTTGAAGTTGGACACCCCAGGTTGTAAAGACAGGGACAAATACCTCTGATAACTGAAAACTGGCTATTTAGATCATATATATTACACAGCAATGATTGTTAAGTTGCATGCTTAAAGTAAATATGCAAACCCAGCCCGATGTACTGATTCAGTGGCGGTTTTTGGACGGTTGCAATGGAATTAGATGTGCGATCCATAGTCAGGCCGACCACGGTTGTCAGTGTTGGTTTTGACGCAGCAAGATTCGTCGTTTCCATCCTCAAGAGGCACGAGTGCCCCATCTGCCTCCACGCCATGAGGGATCCTGTGCAGACAGAGTGTGGACACCTCTTTTGTAGGGGATGTCTGGATATGGCGTTCATCAGCTGCGGGGCTCGCTCGACATGCCCTGTTGACCAGAGCGATATCTCCGAGAAAAATGTAAGCCTTGTGTTGCTTGCCGCATAAACGTATTGGCTGCATTTGCATGCCACATACGGCTCGGGAAAAGATGCATACGTGGCTGCCTTCGTCAATATTCAGGTCTATGCTGACGTTGCGTGCAAGAAGGAGATCTTATCTCTGGAGGTGTATTGTGATCACGCAGATCGCGGCTGTTCTTGGACTGGTCCGCTCAAAGAGCTAGAGGTATGAGTTAGTGAGTGTCGAGAAATTGGAGCTAGAGCTTTTGCCCAGCTACGTACACATCGATCAGATGATTTCCGTGTTGATGCATGTGTGCAGGATACAGTAGATCACCTATACGTCTAGCTTTACGTGCTGGGTCTAGAAATCGTATACAGTGCGTGATTTAATCGATTCTCGGATGATTCCAAGTTTCCAACTGTCCTCACCTTCAAAAAAAGAAAAACTTATAGGTCTACCCGTGCTAATTATTCTTTTTTTGATTAATTAACGCATGTTATTAAATAATGTGCCAATAGTTCAATGCACAAGATGAATGCCAAGCTAATTTAAAGTGATACGAAGCCAAATTCTACCTACTGATGAATTGAATTAATGACCTTCTCTTTAATCAGACTACAGAGGTCGTCATCACAAGCTAAATATATACATTCATTGTAATCATTAATTTAATCATTAAAATAGGTTCGAGATTTAATAGAAAAATGCAAAGAGCTGATACGTTCCATTTGCCTCCCACAGGCCCACGCTGGGACCTGTACACACAGAGGGACGGTGTGTAGGCTGTGCGGTCTGAGCGTACCCATCACGCTGCTGCCCACTCACCAGGAGAGGGGGTGCCCCATGAGAACTGAACCGCGAAGTCTGCACAGTGGGAGGAACGTACCTCTAATGCAGGTGGAGGTAAGTCTTCATATTGACTATGAGAGTTAAGCGTTATGCAATTTGACAACGTTTTTTTTTTTTTTTTTTTTTTTGGTGGATAAATGCGATCTTTATACAGACCCGCATTGGAAGTGAGCATCAACATTCATGTCCAAACAAATGCAGTCCAACGATAAAGCTAAATCTATCGCAGGTAATTATGTAACTGCTTTGTGTGTTTTATATATGCCTAAAATATTCCCAGCTTGAAGCCCACCTTCACCTTAGGACTGGGGACTGTCCACTGGTAGAGGTCCCGTGTCCATACAAACTAAATGGATGCACTTTCGTGGTATGTTCGAATTTTTGGTGCATGGGAAATATTTTGATAGAATGTGTATTAGCCTATTGACAGGGCAGTATTTCGGATTTGTTCTTGTTCTTTCATTGTGCTAACCCATAGCGGACATAAATATTATGACACAATGGTGTTGATATAAAATAATGTTAATACACAAACAGTCTCAAAGGCAACACATGTCCACCCATCTGGATGAGAACAAGCTCCACCACATCCATCTCCAAGCAGACTGTTGTAGAGAGCTGCAGGAACAGGTCAACAAGAACACCACTGCATTGGAGCAACTTAGTGGTTGTGTGTCAGCTGTGGAGACTTGTATGACTTCAGTAGAAGACCTCCAAGGTGCCCTGAAGCAGCGACTGGAGGTAATGGATAACACCCAAACAGGATCACTCACACCAACACATTGGGGATCATGGACGCCTATGTCAATGCAAGAACAATTAACTGAGTTAGCTTCTGTGGTCAATGGAATTGAAAGAAAGGTTATCGAGAGTGAAATTAGAAGAACAACAAAAAGTGTGACATCAGGATGTCATTCATTACCGCATAATTCACAACAGCTAGATACCATTCATACCAAGGTGGCTGAATTGGATCATGGATTAGATCGATGTCTTAGTAGCTGTCTGGACCAAGAGCTCAGAGTACAGCTTCTTGAGAGGGCAACCTATGATGGAGTCCTCCTGTGGAAGATTGATGACATTGAGAGAAGGAGGAAAGAGGCAATTGATGGAGTGACCATGTCTCTCTACTCCATCCCCTTCTACACCAGCAGACATGGCTACAAGATGTGTGCAAGGGTGTACCTGAATGGAGATGGGATGGGAAAGGGTACTCACCTCAGCGTCTTCTTTGTAGTGATGAAGGGTCCTTTTGATGCTCTGTTGCCATGGCCCTTCAAACAGAAGGTGACTCTGACCATCATAAACCAGGCTGGCAAGAAGCATGTCACAGACACCTTTCGTCCTGACCCACAATCCAGCTCATTTCAGAGACCATCAGTGAAGGAGATGAATGTAGCATCAGGATGTCCAATGTTCATTCGTCAGGAACATCTATTGAATGGAGGATTTGTGAAAGATGACTGCATCTTTCTGCAAGTTGTAGTAGACGTTTTAGATTTAGCACCATCTATTCCATTATAGTGTTGGATATTTTCTAGCATCGTAGCCCATTGTACATTAGCGCTATTTTACAGACTACTTTCAGAAATTTTGGATTTGTGCTAAAGTTTTAGCCACATTGAGCCATTTCGCATGCTACAAGTAAAATGGTTTAACTCCAGCAGATGTATAAAAGCATACTCGGGGGTTCTAAGGTCTATGGAATTAATTCAGAATGACAGAAATCCCCCCCCCCCCCCCCCCCCCCCCCCCCCCCTACCCCCTATATAGGCCCTACTGGGCCTACCCCCTGACATCGTCGCTATCCCACATGTGCAGTGTAATATCCTGGGGGAATTTATTGCATTCCAAAACTAAAAGCATTTACATCAGGGACTATACCTAGCTCTTAATGACTCTGATTAAACTGCACGGCTATCCAATATTTACAACTGATGATTTCATCATTGCTGGGATACCTGTGATGTCAGCCGTACCAAGGCGGTAGTGGATTAATTCAGCTGGATTAATTAATTTGCTATGACCTGTTCGTGACTTACATGTAATCATAGATAGTATAATACATGGATTGGAAACGATAAAGATTACGGATTTCATGCGCGTTTCGATTTCCGTAAACTATTTGACCTCCGGGTTTCTTGTAGATGTCTACAGGTATCGTTCGGAGTGCTATTGCCTCGGTCATGGAAGTTGTAGGGTCGCGTTTAAACACGTCACCCCGCGGGTGAAGCTGGCCAAAGAAATAGAAACTTTCATGGGCTTCGGGCCCACGAACGAGCCGGTTCGACAATCAATTAACTTCCAGTAGAAGCTGCGACACAAATGACAATTTATAGATGGAATACTGACTAAACAATTCTAGAATGATTATAGATCAGTTTAAAATAGCTTCTAGTTCATGATGTACCAATGTTTCGTGAGTAAAATCCCACAAAAAGTGATCACTTGTAGTACAGAAAACACCTATTTTTGAATGTAACTTCGTATGCGAAGGCTTTCAAGCCTTAAAAGTACCACAGGGCAATACATCTTGTGCAGCAGCAAGTAGTAGGCCATAAAAAATCTAGCAGAGTTGTTACGTTCAATGAGGAAAAGTACACAACCAAAACTCGGCCCAACTATGGCCTTCTGGCCTATACCTTATGTAGAACTACAATACAACACACGTACCTTCCATTTGTAGTGCCAGAAAAGCTATCTGAAATATTAGTACGTTTGGAAACACGAAAAAAAAACTCACCTGACAAAGACTTCAGGGAATTTCAAGTACCTCGAAAAACGAGTAACGGACTGTACGCGGGAAATGACGTCACGTACATATTTAGGTATAGCGTTTCCAATCCTATCTATGATGTAATGTGGTGCATACGATTGCACCAGCATTACGAGCTAAACTTTTGTTTGTTCAGTTTTGCATGTTCGTTGGCAAGTTAACGAATACTGTTATATAGCGGCTCGTTGATTGGCTAACTCAAATGCTCCGCTGGGTTTGTACTAAGATCAGTATATCGTCTTTAACCCTGATGGTATTATCAGAGATAATGGTTCTCCCTATTCAAGTTATACCGTCATGTATGTTGTATGTGGGTGGGCCGGGGAGGGGGAATGTGGGTGGGGAGGGGAATTTGTGTGGGGGCGGGGAGAAATGTGACAATTAAACACAAGGTAGTTTTCTTTACTACGCGAGCGGGGGTGTAGTTAATATTTTTGCATCGTGAACTGCCGATAAAAAGTAGGCTGTTGCCTGGATTATGATAGCTGCATGGCGTTGAAGCTGATGCATTGCAATGTTTAGCTGACCACGTAGAGTCCAACGAAAATGATATGGGGTTGTTATTTATATTTTGTTTCAAACATACTATAACGGTACTGTCGATACATATTGCAGCTGCTATGCTTTCGCAATAGGATCTTCTAAGTATGCGTGTATTCATGCGACCACATGCATGTGGGCAGTATAAATCGAAGTCGAGGAGGCGAGTCTTTACAGAAACGTTTTTCTTTTCAAGCAGATGGACGGGCTCTAGCTATGGCATCTGGATATCAAGCAAAATTTGTTAGTTTCCTTCTCGACAGGTACTTGTGTTCCATCTGTAAACTCGCTATGAAGAACCCGGTGCAAACTGAGTGCGGCCATCTTTTCTGTCGAGTTTGCCTTGACGCCATTCTCGTCGTAGCTAATCCTTTATGTCCAGTTGACAATGCCATTATCTCACGTGACGGGGTAAGGGTGATTTACCGTTTTCATAGTATAATCACTTTTTCTTTCTTTCGACATTTCTGCAGGTTTTCGCGGACAATGCTTGCAAAAGAGAGGTACTATCTCTGCAGGTGTACTGTAACCACAAGGATAATGGCTGCCCCTGGGTTGGAGCACTGAAAGAACTGGAAGTGAGCATGATGCTGCATGAAATATATGCCAGCTAAGCCCTTATTTTGCTGTGCTGAGATGGTGTGTATGAATAGGTTTAGGGGGAACCAAACGGATCTATAGGCAATGCTACAGTATGATTTTATTTCAATAGACGAGTTTATGTTGTACTTGACATCACATAGTTGTAGCTCCATGCAGTTCCTACAAGTCAATAGAAGAGTGAAGCATTCTCAGTACTGTTTGCAATACAATTAAAACTAGAGACGTCTACAACAAGCACTACTGTCTATGTGGATGTCACATCCAGAGTACAAACTAATTGAAACAGTCATAAAGTAAATAGGTCGGGGGACTGTATTTACAATTTAGGGATTGGGAGGCTCCAAGATCAATATTTTATACTAGGCACGAAAAAGCCTGTTGTGTTATGTGTTTCCATTTGCTGCAGAGAAAGGTATCATTTGTGTGCACTTGCATTCCACTAATGTAGCATGGTCTATGCCCTTCCCCCCTCCCCCCCCCCCCCCATTCCCCTCTCCCTGTGCAGGCTCACTTAAGTACCTGCACACGGGGATCTGTAGTGTGTGGTCTGTGTGGTATGGTCATATCCTTCATGCTGCTCCCTACCCATGAGAAGGATGAGTGTCCCTTGAGGCTCTGGCTTTGCGTTCACTGCACTGCAAGCATCCCCATATCAGAAAAAGAGGTGAGTGGGCAGCCATTTACCTTGGATTTGAAGTTGTACAATGCAAGTATAGAACTATATCAAGCAGTTCTGGGCAGATATATTCATCACAGTCATCATCTTCATGATCAAAGAAACTATTCTGATATTTTTGCATGTGCTAGTACTTAGTCGCTGGGCCTTCACTCAACAAGTATGAAAAGATGACATCATCTACTACACCCACCATCATTATCTCTACCCCCATCACTAACTCCACCCTACCAACTAATCATTAACTTCATCACTATCCACACCCAACCCTCATACTGGTCACCACCATCACTTTCCCTATTGCCCATTGTCACCATCACTATGATCTTGAAATCATTTGGAGATAAAAATGCCACCATGGTTCTCTGCCACCATGGTACCCTTGATCTGATATTGAATTACACAGAAATGTTAATATTTTGTGTGTGCAGGATGTTTGATCATGCTTCGATGAATTTCAATTAATTCTATATGTGGTCAGTCACTCAGACATATGACTCACTTGGCTTCCTGCTCCACTCTTTTTATATTTTAAAACGATTATCAATATAAATTATATGCTGAAGTGTTCAGATATACATATTGCATCCTCGAGAACTCTACATTGCTGAGCACAGGTACATCTCAGGCTATGGGCGTGTATGCACTGGCAGTAGGTACATTTACATAAGAAACTGCAGTCCGGAGGACTAGGAGAGTGAGGGAGAAAAATTAGGGCTTAGGGCAAGGTGGGGGGGGGCCGAAGGCCCACTACGCCCTTCAACTTTTCACCCCCTCTCTGAATCCGCCCTCAAAATGCACCCGTCCCTCCCTCCAGAAAGTTTCCCTCTCGGGTTGACGCTATCTTGGGATCTTGGGCGCCTGCTGCGCCACAGTCTTAGCAGTCTCGACCTCCAAGATGGTGGTGCAGAGTCATGTGGTGATCTGAGTGGGGTGTGGTGATCTGGTGTGGATCTGAGGGGTGTGGTGATCTGAGGGGTATGGTGATCTGGTCTGGTGATCAGAGGGGGGTGTGGATCTGGTGTGGTGATCTGAGGGTGTGTGGTGATTTATGGCCACCATCCCCATAATTCCAAAACCTTTTAAGTTGCCAAGCAGAGCATTTTGGGACAGCAAAAACGCTTGCTGGCACCAGGATCGAGGGCTGATTGCTGGCACCAGGATCGAGGGCTGATTGCTGGCACCAGGAGTGCTGCTTCTGGCACCAGGAGTGTTGTTTGCTGGCCCCAGGAATGCTGTTGCTGGCACCAGGAGTGCTGTTTGCTTGGACCAGGAGTGCTGTTTGCTGGCACAAGAAGTTGTGGTTTGACTGGCAAAACATGTAACATTGGGTATTGGCTCTATTCATTAATGAAAAATTATGCACCTTGCATAGTTGAGGAGTGCAACATATTGCTGCCACACATCCACATACATGAGTGGTCCCTCTAGTCACTGGACCTTCGTGTCGAGGACAAAACTCAACATAGTGCAATTACGCAAACTCATTTGGAAGAAGCAGTTCAGAAATATATCTGGTGCCAGCCTTATCCTCAAGCCTGTAACGCTGGCTATCTTGCCCTACCATTCAAATATGTAGGTTGGGCATAATCAGTCCTCTTCTGGTTTTCTAGCATCAGCACATGATAATATTGCAATATATATATATAATTATAATTATATATATATATATATACAGGTGTGGTCCATCTAGAGATTTCATCTTACATCAGTCGATTGGAAAATGGCAAGTCACAAACACTGAAAGCTGAAAGATATATATTGCAGCTTCCTTTTGTAATGCAATATTTGCTTTGACCAGGATTTTGGAAAGGATTCATCCTCCTGGCTTTTTGTCCTTCTGCCGGCAGGACATTACTAGGCTTCCATGTAAATAAATGAGAGCTTTCTGACGCCGTGTGCTTGAGACAAAACAGGATGCTTTAATATACCAATTATCCTTTAGCACTGTAATTGTGTGAAAGTTCTCAGTTACCCATGCCATGACCTGCAATCTAGACATACAAGTAGTGTTTTATTTAGCCTGCTTTGTTGATAAACATATAGATACATACATGTATATGTTAAGCACTGTACCATTCATTTCACACATTTTATGACAAACGCATGGACTGATGAAAATAATTCCATTAATTATAGCGTGGTTATGTTGCATATTTTAGGGAGAAAACACATATTGGAACTTTTTGATGAATCTAATTTTCTATTTTGTTTTCGTTCCCTAAGGGGCCGCCAACACGGCCTGACATGTTTTTAACTATGCCACATAGCAATCGTTAATTGATAAACAGAAGCAAGTAACAGTGCATCCATCAACCCTTTGAACAATATTGAACTATGAGTGTTTGTCAATCTGGTAGAATCCCATGTCATACAATGCTCATCAGTTCACTAAAGTCTGTATTCACAGTGTGTACACTAAATGATATCTGCTCCTTCGATGACATAGTCTGTGGTTTAGTCCGTCATAATACTGTTAAACTTGCCCATCATATGCACGATTGTTTAAGGGTTGCATGAGCCATTTCTTCTATGGTTTCATTAGTTATCTCAGCAGATAACTATTAGTACTTATGATGAAGCAATAATCACTTATTTTAAGATAGGAGAATCCATAGCTCTTGCTTCCAGTAGCTGGTTAAGGTTTGCTGTGACTCTACCTTTTCTACCACAGATGGCTAAATTTAGGCCTTAAGCTGCCAATCTCAGCGTGGCGAAAATCAATGATGGACGATGAATATTGATTGAGCAGCACACATGTTTTTCTGACTTTGAGCTTTGAGATGGGTTCTAACTGAAGCTGATTGAGCAGCCGTTTACACCCTGAAACAGCTGCCTTGTGCAGTTCTGACTGACTGCTCATGTGCAGTAAAGTAAACAAAAAAGCTCTCCTCCACTTGGAAAAGTATTAATCACAAATGTTACCTATGAATCCTTCTCTTGTGGTGAAGTTGGAATGCATGTTGACAGCATTTGTACGTGCTGAGCATATGACTCATTGTTTTTCCATGGCATATTTACTTTGTCTCCCAACTGGGCTGACATTCTCTTACCTAAACCACATGGCTCACCAGATCTAGTTTCATTGCACATCTTTTATGTCACCTGACTTATCTCCAAAATTGCACTGTATCTGATCATCTTCTAAATCCATGGGATGTTCCCCTGCATCTACATCCATGTACTTAGTAGGTTCATCTGCAGTTAGCCTTGGTGGCCCGCAAACCTTCACTTCATTGTCATTGCGCAATTGCACGATTGCAAATTAGAAGGCAAGTCAAGTTTTTGTATAAGTAAATCACAGCTAAAATTTAATTCTAATCCACACTAATCTCACACGGTTGATCTGTTCAACAAGCTTGTCTCCCCGTCTGAGGTAATCTCTGTGGATGCTATCACTACCTCACCAGTCCACCAAAGGGTACTGTTAAAGAAACTAGAGGACCACCAGTTCTCTTTGTTGTTGGAAGCATCATCACCTGCCGACAAGGCTCCGCTGCTCTCTGTGTCAGCACCTGATGCTGCATCCTGGCTACTGGTCACACTTCCTGGCCTCGACCTGCACCTTGACCCTAATGAACTGCAAATTTCCATCCAATGGTGGCTAGGGATAGACATGGCTAGAGGCTCCTCTTGCTCTCTGTGTCCTGGCTTAGCTCTTGACCACCTTGGCAAACCACGCTACTACCTGTAAACGGGGTGGTGATGTCGTTACCCACCACAACCATCTGCCTAACGTGATTGTTTAGTTTTGCCATCATGCCCATCTTGGAGTGAGAGTAGAGTCGGGCAGTGGCATTACTTAAGCTGCACCTGGCCAGCGGATGTACTTGTTCTCAATTGGGAGAGAGGAAATCATGCTGCCCTTGACATCACAGTGACCTCTCCCTTAATCCCTTCTATCCTAATAGCAGCAAGCTTGTCTGAAGGGGCTGCAGCGGAGGAGGCAGAGGTCAGGAAGCACAGAGCAAATGACCCAAAGTGTTCAGAGCTGGGCTGGGTGTGTATCCCACTTGCAGTAGAGACTTATGGAAACTGGGGTAGGGAAGTCCAATCTACTTTCTCTCGCCTAGCTTCTCACCTGGCCATCGTCACCTCTTCCCACAAAGGTAAGGTGCTCACAGAGCTATACAGCAGGCTGAACTTCACCCCGGTTCGGGCGGTGGCTAGAGCCTTGTTGGCAAGACGTGCTCCCTCCCTTGGCCTCCAGGATATCAATTTTTCCATGTAATGTGTTTTCCTAATTAACTATTATTATAAATATATGTATTGCTGTAATAGTAGTCATTATTAAAAATAATGCCATCGCATTATATATGTAAATTATATCACGATTATGAAGCAAGCCTATATGTACGCCCCAATGTCCGCCTTGGCCTCAGTAGCTAAGGTTGGGTTAGGGTTATAAGATGCCATTGCACTAAACATTGACAGCAGTGAGGCAGCAGTAATAATATCTGTGGTGTCATTGTACCTAACAGTTAGGAAATCATCCATATGCACAGGCATACATGAAGGACTCAGCCCTTCACCATGGCAAGACGATACGATAGGATGTCACATTCTATAAAAGATTACCTGACCAGTTCTTGGAGAAGAGAAAATAAAAGGCTCGAGAGCCATAATCCATAGTTATGGGTTGGTTGAGATGCTGCTCTTGTCATGTGTAGATAGCTTAAAGTGTCTTCAGTGCTTTCAGTTCTTATTTGTGCACTCAATCATATGGGATGTATGTCATGGTACCCATAGCTTCACATTGAGAAGGTGTGTACTGAATATTTGAGGCCATGTCCAAACTGCTGTGACTCTAAAATGAAGATGAAGCTGATTGAAGTAAGCAATGCCCTGTTTTTGGTAATGGTATGGAGGGGGGGGGGGGGGGAGGGGTATGACATACATAATTTAAATTTAAATTCAGGCCACCATAATTCATGATAGACAAATCATTTTCCAGTGTGTAAAGGTGTAGAAGACCTAAGAGTCGCTTACAATCATTTAAGAAGAATCATCTTATATTCCTTTTTGCTGCAACGATCCCATATTTATTTATGTTTTGAATCATTTAGAAGAGACATTGCATCATTCTTAACAACTATTTTCATGTATACCTTGCATACACTGATAATTTTCTATACTGAAATCCTGCAAGGCGTGATGTGTATAATGATTGCCTATGTCCCACAGCTTGAGGCCCACCTACACCCCAGGACTGGGGACTGTCCATTGGCAGTAGTCCCATGTCCCTACAAACCATATGGCTGCACATTTGTGGTAAGCTTCTATATGGAGTACGCCTTCTGTATCTCAGTACTACAGCAATCACAAAATATCATCTGCAATGTTGTTACAATTCCATACCAACACATTGGGTATTTAATTTCTATACCTGCCTAGCTTCCATCAAAGCTGATACAATCCACACATACACACTGCACACACCTGCACACATACACACACTCAACATGTACAGTGCACATAAATAAACGCACTGCACAAACATGAACAGGACAAACTTGTTTCACTGATGCTTCTGAAGGACATATTCACACAACCAGCATGTATTATATAAACTTAAAGATTTTGTCACCCTGTTATGTGCATGTAGTAGGTTCACTCGCCTAACTATTTGCATTCGTGTGTACACCTGTACACATATTGGGTAATAAGTGTACAGGGGAGCACAAATTACTTACCCTACCTTATCTTTGTAAGTAATCACATTTGTCATTCAAAAATTAATATCTGAGTACACAACAGATTATTAATTGATGGTCACTATTAATTCAAATTATTTGATTGTTATCTAACAAATAAACCACATTAGAAAAACAAAGAAAACTTTGCGCATGTGACTGAGGTGTACGTGTACGCAGAGCAAGAGGATGTGCTGACAGTGGAGGCACAAGCACTGAAGGTTCGAATAGTGGAGGTGCAAATGGTGGAGGCGCGAGTAGTGGAGGTGCAAATAGTGGAGGTGCGAATAGTGGAGGCGCGAGTAGAGGAGGCACGATCACTGAAGGCTCGAATAGTGGAGGCACAAATGGAGGAGGCGCGAATAGTGGAGGCGCGAGCAGAGGAGGCACGATCGAGCTGACGGCTCGAATAGCGGAGGCACAAGGGAGGCACAAATGGCGGAGGCGCGAATAGTGGAGGCATGAGCACTGAAGGCTCGAATAGTGGAGGCACAAATGGTGGAGGCGCGAGTAGTGGAGGTGCAAATAGTGGAGGCATGAATAGTGGAGGCGCGAGTAGAGGAGGTACGATTGAGCACTGAAGGCTCGAATAGTGGAGGCACAAATGGTGGAGGCGCAAATAGTGGAGGCGCAAGCACTGAAGGTGCAAATAGTGAAAGAGTGAGTAGTGGAGGCATGGTAGGGAAGTGCAAGTAGAGCTAGAGGAAGTTAAAGTAGAGCTAGAGGAAGTGCAAGTAGAGCTTGAGGAAGTGAAAGTAGAGCTAGAGGAAGTGCAAGTAGAGCTAGAGGAAGTACAAGTAGAGGTAGAGGAAGTGCAAGTAGAGCTTGAGGAAGTGAAAGTAGAGCTAGAGGAAGTGCAAGTAGAGGTAGAGAAAGTGAAAGTAGAGGTAGAGGAAGTGCAAGTAGGAGTGAAGGAGTAAAACCTCAAAACCTAAAGCAGCAGTCTGCCCTGAGATGGTGGAGTGATACTAACATGAACATTCAGCATTGTTGCTGTTTTTTGATACACAAGTGATTGAATTTGCGAGATTCTTTTGCAATGAACATCATTTTCCTACATAGACTAATTTGTGTACACCTGTACACATTTTACTGCAAAACTTTCCTGATACAACCACATGAATAATTTCATATTATATAGTTACTATATCATGCCCTCTATCACTTTCAATACTCATTTGAAAACAGTATACTACTATAGTGAAGCAATGTAATATGTGTACAGGCGTACACAAATTAGAGATATGACTGTAAAAGTGATTACCAAAAAGGAACAGCATTTGTTTGATGTACACACAAAACAAACTATGTGGATAAAATTTGACTTATTGAGAATGTTCCCATCATGTTTGTTTTAATCTCTAACTTTTGCAGTGTTCTGCAGTGCTATAGATAACAGTTATTATTGCAATTAGCCGCATATTCATGACACACTTAACCACAAGTTAACACCACCATAGGGGGTATAGATTTTCACAAGTTGTGTAAAATGCTCACTGCTGGTATGAGATATAATGCAGCAAAATGAAAGGAGTAATTTGTGTACCACTGTACACATTTTAGGATGCAAATAGACACTAATTGTATTAAACTCTGTAAAGATATGTCAAACTGGGTCCTTTAGCTTTGTTAATTTTCATTGAATTTCAAGCTGAAATAACAAGAGATCTTGCCCTGCGGATTGGCCAGTGTTTGATACAAATTATCCTAAAAGGCCTCTTATGGGAGCCGCACTTCGCAACATACAGGGATGGTGCCCTCCCCCAAGGAGATAGCTCTAATAATTGATAACTGGGCATTCCCACAGGAGACGTTTACCCAAATGTATTGCAGTTGCATGGGCTTGGTATAAAATTATAAATGGCCTTGTGACAAATCATTACAAGTAAGTCTCTATGCAGTGATCACTTATTATGTAGTTGATATATACTCCACAAGGAGGGGAGGAGTGCCTTAGTATATTTTACAACTCATTTAAAACAGTTTTGTTTAAATGCCTGCTTCACAGTGCATAATATTATGTGTGTTGCATTGGGTGTATTTGTAGGCTTGGAGAAAACGAATGTCAACCCATCTTGACGAGAACAAGCTCCACCACATCCATCTCCAAGCAGACTGTTGTAGAGAGCTGCAGGAACAGGTCAACAAGAACACCACTGCATTGGAGCAACTTAATGATCATGTGTCAGCTGTGGAGACTTGTATGACTTCAGTAGAAGACCTCCAAGGTACTCTGAAAATGCGACTGGAGGTAATGGATAACACCCAAACAGGATCACTCACATCAACACATTGGGGATCATTGACATTTCAGTCTATGCAGGAGCAATTGACTCAGTTCGCTTTTGTGGTTAAAGGGCTCGAAAGTAAGCTTATGGAGAATGAAATTAAAAGAACAACAGAAAATGTTACATCAGGATATCATTCATTATCAGTACTACAACTTAGTAGTGATTATAATTCAGAAAAATGGGATACCCTTCATACTAAAACAACTGAATTGGAGCATGGATTGGATCGATGTCTTAGTAGCTGTCTGGACCAAGAGCTCAGAGTACAGCTTCTTGAGAGGGCAACCTATGATGGAGTCCTCCTGTGGAAGATTGATGACTTTGAGAGGAGGAGGAAAGAGGCAATTGATGGAGTGACCATGTCTCTCTACTCCATCCCTTTCTACACCAGCAGACATGGCTACAAGATGTGTGCAAGGGTGTACCTGAATGGAGATGGGATGGGAAAGGGTACTCACCTCAGCTTCTTCTTTGTGGTGATGAAGGGTCCTTTTGATGCTCTGTTACCATGGCCCTTCAAACAGAAGGTGACTCTGACCATCATAAACCAGGCTGGCAAGAAGCATGTCACAGACACTTTTCGTCCTGACCCACAATCCAGCTCATTTCAGAGACCATCAGTGAAGGAGATGAATGTAGCATCAGGATGTCCAATGTTCATTCGTCAGGAGCATCTATTGAATGGAGGATTTGTGAAAGATGACTGCATCTTTTTGAGAGTTGTTGTGGACATTTTAGATTTAGCACATTTTTGTCCCTGATTATTTGATTTATAATATTTTAAAAAGTCTGATGACAATGTTTTTATATATACCTTCAGATTTCGTGTAATGGTAAAATTGATTATGTAAATGAGGGTTTGAAGTTGAATACAATTAGGGTCCTAATATAATGACATTCCCAATCTATGGACAGTTCATTGGCTGCCCGCAAGAGGATCGAAATATCATCGGAACCTACGCGAGTAGGTTCCATATAGGAATCCAACAGTATCATGAATGTCATTAAAAAAACATCACTCACGTCTAGCGGGACATTTAAGAATCGGGTCACTTCGCTCTTAGTGGCATTCGAGCGATATAAAAAAGGACAACAGTTCTACGTTGTATTTGTGTCACAAGACGGTGTACTTTTAGAGAACAAAAATACTCGTCCCCATCGTCCGTACCCAGTCCCACCTAAAATTTCTCCTCCGTCGGCTTCTTCTTCTTCTTCTTCCTTCCGGAGCATATAACTCACGACAGGAACGTTTGTAAAGCACGCCAAGTGTACCAATCGCTTCAGGATGCGTCTGCAGGTTATCTTCGGGGGTCTGTTAGACGCCTAACTGTTCGGGCAATTAACTAAAGCGAATAGTACCTCATTTGGTATTCGGTTAAAAATACCCAATTACATCGGCTAGCTATTTTTAAATGCAATAATAGCCACGTGTCGTGGGCGTGATTCAAATTCTTAATATTCCCGCACGCTGTGGAAGAGGTATACGCACTGAATCCAAGAGCCTTTTCGGGTCCCTACGGCTCCATGTATAAATGTCCAACCATAATGCCAAATGGTTGAGAAACGGAATGGAGCAGCGATAACGTTATAGGAAGGCTCCTGACGAATATTCAAGGTATCATTTTCTGCATGACGCCTGTGCGTTACTCTCAACTCTTATCATTCGTTACGCAGCTTGAAATGAAAGCCAAAACTACCATACACGTAAGTACCCGAAACTATCGCATATAATTGTTTTGACCGAATTGATTTCTATACTATAGCTTCTTATATAGCATAACTTTCGAATTCTGTCGGTGGAACTACATACGCGATCAGATACTACGGTATACAGTCTACAGCAGATAATGTGAAGCAAGAGGCTCCAATTAGAATGTGTCTCCCCCACACCACCGCCCTTACAGAAAAAAAACCCGGCAACAACTAGCCACTCGTACACCTACAGATATGCCAAACGAGTGCAATACAAGACACGACAAGGTGTCAAGCGCGATACTGAAAGGACCATCAAAGCGACCACCCCGAAGGTGCGTTACACCATGAATGTTGGATCTGGACATAAATTATAGCATGTATAGTGTATCGCTAAAATATTTTATGCAACAGTTACAGCGGAAGATATTGCATCTCTCTCCATGCTGTTGTTTGAAATATGTGCACGCTGTTCGCTGACAACAATTTCGTAATAATGTTAATGTGTATTGTGGTGCATAATTTATATCTAATAGTATCAAAGTTGCTGATGACAACGTATTGTGGTTTATCTGATAATAGCGTGAGATCAGTGGGTACATGTAATCTTTGTCTGATGTATTATATGGCTTCACTTGCCAGTAGAGGATTTGTTTTAACTAATGGTTGTTTAAATCACCTGTTTCAGGTCCAGGTCCAGGAGTGGTTCCATGTCCAGCTGCAGGATTAGCTTCACCTGCTCTACCTGCTATATATCCTGGATATACAGAAGTATATCCTGGTCCAGAATATACAGCAGTATATCCTATACAAGATGACATGCTCCTGGGTTATAAATGAAATACTTGTACTTATTGTTTAAATAGTAATACTGTGTGTTTTAATGGTACACCCACACCTCAAAAAATTGCATGGCCACGAGATTCTAAAATAAAACTGTCATTTGACATTCTTGCTACATGGTTACTTTTCAAGAACTAAATACAATACTAAATCTACCAAAAAATGTAGGAAACAAGTGATAAAAACATTCTCTATGCGAGAAGGTTGGTGGTATATAGGAATCAAAGGCGGTGGTGGTGTAAAAAGCAAGGGAACAAGGATTGTGATTGAAAAGGAAAAATGAAATAGACCTATATTAGCACACACAGTTAAACATGACGACATGCTGCTAATATAGGTCTATTTCTTTTTTCCTTTTCAATCACAATCCTTGTTCCCTTGCTTTTTACACCACCACCGCCTTTGATTCCTATATACCACCAACCTTCTCGCATAGAGAATGTTTTTATCACTTGTATACTGAGAGATGGCATTTACAATATCTTTTTTTTTTCTAGGTAGTGTCGCGGTCCAAGGTCAGCCCAGTGGAAGTACGCACGGCTAGTGCAATAGCAAAGCAGAATAGTAATCAACTCATGAATAAATCACAGAGGAAAAGATATACACAAAGTCATTACGGCCAGATAACAATAGACAAAAAGGAAGTATCCCTAGCTCTAGACACTTTGATGGAATTACGACTTAGGGTATTCAGCTTAATTCAGGCTATTGACCTTGCGTATGTACAAGGAGGACTGGTTCCCATGCTGTCCTTCACAGCTAGCATGTGCATGTATGTGGTTGATAAGAAGTTTAAAGGTTTGAGGCACTTCTAAATTCTCTTTAATGTTACATCGCCGTCCACGCGTAGAAGCATATCATCTACGCGCATAGACGATTGTATATAGTATATCGTATATATATCAAAATGCTTAACCTGTTTAGATGGCTCGATTAGAAAAATTAGTGTTATTTGGAGGATATTAATACCCGAAAATTGCTCTAAAGTAGCGTCTACGGGTAGATGATTTCCGATTTTGTCTACGTGTAGATGGTCGGGTCCGTCGATTTAACATTCAGATACAAACATTAGGTGTGAAACTCCAGCTTATATACCAGGTGAGCCAGAGGTCACCACATCTGAATTTACTGCCATAAATGCCGAACACGTGAAAAACACTTTGATGCCATGCATGCACTAAATAAAAAAGCATGTTTGAATGTAGTGATACCTTCATCTTTTATGCATAGAAGACCAAAAGTAAACATTGATTCCCCACCATACCAGCCTTGCCATCAGAGGTCTGGCATTTGACCTCTCTGAGGCTGGCCATGCTGGATGGGAAGTGACTTAACGTTAACCTTTGGAATTTGCAACTAAAAAACGCTATAGGTATAGACATGTATAGGACACCAGCAAATCACCATTCTGCATAGCTATATATATGCAATATAATTAACCGTATATACATAAAGTAACATACCTTCGCAAACTTACAACGCCCAAATTTCATATCTCTTCACTTATTTCGATTGCACACCATTTTTTTCTATGGCAAAATTCGTCAAATTCGGTTGTGTTACTGACTTGTGTAAAGTGGAAGCTTGTAAGCTTTTAATTGTTCCAATCGTTGACTTGGAACGTTATCTTCTGTGCAAAGTAAGTGGACATTTTCTCCATTGATTAATTTTCCTGGTCGATCGCGAGATTGCGATATTGGTTTACTAATTCATGCATAGTCACCTAGCGTTAACAACACATTCGTTGCCTCGTGATTAGGTAAGCTGAATTCAAAGCTGCAAAGAGGATAATTAAGCAGTACATCTATATGTACAACCTAATTACCCAACCACTTAGATGGGTTGGGCAGCATACCGCGGGGCAGTGTGTTATGCTCCCGGCAACCACGACGTGACGGGAATGGGGGGGGGGGGGGGGGGGGGGAGTGGTAGTCTCGTACCCAGACCCACCCTTACGTAAGCATTATCGCATAATGTATAATACTACGTAGAGAGGGTCTGGCCAATAGGTCGAAGAAAGTTGTTCTGTGCGCCGGAATGTTGGCGCGTCCAATCAGAATGTTGGAATGTGAGTGACGTAGATTATTTGAATTCCAGACTTTGAATTACGCCCACTTGATACAATATGGACTTAGACGGCATCGTTACAAGGTTACTCAAACCATAGATAGTCTAAACTATCTATGCCGTGAAAACCAGCTCAATGGAGTCATACAAGGCATCTCTAAACTATCTATGTACAAGGGAACGATGTCTTTATCATTCTTCCTACGGGAAGTGGCAAATCCCTTTGCTACGCTATTTTCCCGTTTGCCTTCGATGAGCTGCGTGGTTGTGAAGGTAGCCTTGCCATCGTTGTTTCTCCTCGTAGCTCTCATGTAGGACCAGGTTCGTAATTTGTAACTTAGTAGTGCTTTTTTTCATTTGTGTACTATTTTTCCTAAAGGTGACTTCACTAACTTCAAGAGGTTTGTCAGCAGTCTATGCCCTCACTCTCCAAAGCCACCTGGAGATGCCCACACTCTCCAAAGCCCACTCTCCAAAGCCACCTGGTGATGCCCCCACTCCTGGTGATACCCACACTCTCCAAAGCCACCTGTAGATGCCCTCATTCTCCAAAGCCACCTGGGGATGCCCACACTCCTGGTGATGCCCACACTCTCCAAAGCCACCTGTAAATGCCCCCACTCTCCAAAGCCCCTGGTGATGCCCTCACTCTCCAAAGCCACCTGGAGATGCCCACACTCTCCAAAGCCACCTGTAGATGCCCCTCACTCTCCAAAGCCCCTGGTGATGCCCCCACTCTCCAAAGCCACCTGTAGATGCCCCTACTCTCCAAAGCCACCTGGTGATGCCCCCACTCTCCAAAGCCACCTGTAGATGCCCCTACTCTCCAAAGCCATCTGGTGATGCCCTCACTCTCCAAAGCCACCTGTAGATGCCCCCCACTCTCCAAAGCCCCTGGTGATGCCCCCACTCTCCAAAGCCACCTGTAGATGCCCCTACTCTCCAAAGCCACCTGGTGATGCCCTCACTCTCCAAAGCCCCTGGTGATGCCCCCACTTCTGGTGATGCACACACTCTCCAAAGCCACCTGTAGATGCCCCCCCCCCCACACACACACACACACACACACTCCAAAGCCACCTGGTGATGCCCCTACTCTCCTCAGCCACCTGGAGATGCCCCCCACACTCCAAAGCCCCTGGTGATGCCCACACTCTACAAAGCCACCTGGAGATGCCCCCACTCTCCAAAGCCCCTGGTGATGCCCTCACTCTCCTGAGCCACCTGGAGGTGCCCCCACTCTCCAAAGCCCCTGGTGATGCCCACACTCTACAAAGCCACCTGGAGATGCCCCCACTCTCCAAAGCCACCTGGGATGCCCCCACTCTCCAGAGCCACCTGGAGATGCCCCTACTCTCCGGAGCCCCTGGAGATGCCCCCACTCTCCGGAGCCACCTGTCCTGTAGATGCCCCCACTCTCCAAAGCCACCTGGTGATGCCCACACTCTCCAAAGCCACCTGTAGATGCCCCCACTCTCCAAAGCCACCTGTAGATGCCCTCACTCTCCAAAGCCACCTGGAGATGCCCCCACTCTCCAAAGCCACCTATAGATGCCCTATGTCATTAAATATACATAGGTGGTCCCCTGGGGGGCCACTGCTCAACACATGGCTACCCTAACCCTCCAGATCACACGGCTAAGGCAACAACCTCTGCTGGCCTCTACAGTACTATATGGCCCGCACCCTATTCACCCCACAATGGCAGTCTGCACCCAACCTAAGGCTACGCATACAGCCTGCACCCTACCTAAGGCTACTCATACAGCCTGCACCCTACCTAAGGCTACGCATACAGCCTGCACCCTACCTAAGGCTACGCATACAGCCTGCACCCTACCTAAGGCTACTCATACAGCCTGCACCCTATCTAAGGCTACGCATACAGGCTGCACCCTACCTAAGGCTACGCATACAGCCTGCACCCTACCGAAGGCTACTCATACAGCCTGCACCCTACCTAAGGCTACGCATACAGGCTGCACCCTACCTAAGGCTACGCATACAGCCTGCACCCTACCGAAGGCTACTCATACAGCACCCCATTCACTCCACTGCTAGCCTAGGGCATGACGGTCGGCTCTTGCCTCCCTTAGCTACAAATAGCCATTTGGGCCTGTGGTCTCACAAGGTGCTCTGCCTTACCCCCTTCTACTGCATGCACTTGCTACAGGTGGGAATTAACAGTTCATGTAGATTACATAATTGGATGAAGTTGTTGTTTTAAGACTTCTATCCACTCATGAACTCTACTGTCATGGTTCATTCCAAGCTTGTGGATGATCTGTCTGGTAGCCTCATCAGAGAGACACATACCAAGCTTTTGTAACCTTGAGTACACCTAAAACAAAAAAAGGAAATCTTTGTAAATCAGTTTCTACATCAATGGACTGACATTTCAAAGCCTGATACTTTTCTATCGTTACAAAACATTTTCTGCAGACATATCCAGAGCTGAACTCGTGTTCAAAGCTGATGTGATCGACAGTGATCCCATAGCCAAGAGCAACAATACCATCCCTGTGATGACGCGCTTTCAAGAAGCCGTCTGTTCTTTGCTTCTAAAACGGCCGAGCTCAGCGGTTCATAATTGATTAAATTCCACAAATTCGTGACGACACAAAAATGTTATACGTCACAAGTATTATGTAACATCTAGCATACCATCAACATTCCAGGAACAACTTTCTTCGACCTATAGACCTTTTTCATCACATGACCAAGTTACATTAAACGTGACGTCATTTACGTAAGCCGCCATCTTGGTGCACAGCTGGCATAGACACGACCATAGATTTATCTACGCAACGACTAATTCCGCTTCAGAAAACTGATGTCAAAGATATTATACGGAATAATTCCTCTCAAGATACATCAGCAAGACTGCTATCATTATAACGCGTACGTATAAGGCTCGGATAATCCGTTTTGCGTTGAGCTTGTATTTTCCCCTTTGGACGCCTGCAGGCCGGCTGCGAGCAATTCGGTATCTTATTTTGTGCTGCAAACAAATTTCGAAGCAATTCATACATGCAGTTTAAAAATTAAGCCCCCTATACAACCAGCGTTAGCGGCTGCATGGCCTGTCAGAGACTAAATCTGGGTCTGTCACTGATGCATGCACAAATATTTCGGTCGCTTTAATTTTGATCCGGCCGGACCAAATGAAAACGAGCGCCAGAAATATTCCGGCCGGGCTGAAACTGAATGGAGAGATCACCTGCATGCATGTATATGTACGCCAATACGAAAGTGTTCATAGCGAACAGGTACGTGTCTATAAGCTACAAGATCGCAGTGCATAATGGGTTCTGGCCAACTTCTGGGTGGCCTTTCGTTCATGCATGTGTTCTCGCTCCGCTTTCGGCAGTCAGTATTGGCACATAAACATATACAAGCATCAAATGGGTGCATTTCAAGTAGAGAACCGCGTGGTGTGTGTGTGCGTGTGCGTGTGCGTGTGTGTGTGTGTGTGTGTGTGTGTGTGTGTGTGTGTGTGTGTGTGTGTGCACAACAAAGCGACGCGTATCTGCCATATCCATTTGCGTATAAGCTCCTTTCGTGATGTTTCATATACGCTCATAGCTGATATCAGGTGTCATAACTACGTACGGCTGCTCTGACGCCGTTCGCATCCTTTTACAGTGACCATGCAAGTTGTAGAGTCGGTATAACCAATCTTGGTTGAATTTGTTATACAGTGTAGCCAGCTGGCTTTCGGGATTGAAAGGCACTCAATATTTGCTAGCGTCGTCTTTATTATGCCTTGTCTTGAAAGAGCATCGAGGCAGCCGTCTCTTCGTCTTTGGCTGAGCTCGCGTTCACGTTCTCCTCCAATGTGGTTAATAACAGCAGATATTCGATGGAAAGAGAGATCTTTATTCTTTATCAATCACAGAACACTTGAAACACCAAATTACTGCACACAATACAATAGTACCTGTGCACCAAGATGGCCGCCACCGGTGTTTCACGTGATCTAGTTAATTATCTTGTGACACATGAAAAAGGTCTATTGGCCAGACCCTCTCTACGTAGTATTATACATTATGCGATAATGCTTACGTAAGGGTGGGTCTGGGTACGAGACTAGGGGAGTGGGGAGAGTACATGATTAATATATACAGCACCTTATCAGTTAAGTCATTCAATTTGGTTAATGGTGCCTGCGTGAACTTGAAATGGGCTTCATATGTAAAAATCAATCAAGAATAGTTTTTCCACGCCTACTTATGAATTAATGCTCTTATGAGCGCTAGCTATATATGGGACGAACATGCATCGAGCTAGCGCTGTGCTGCTCTCGAACAAAAGACCAATCGCTGCTAGGGCAAGCAAGCAATTCATACCATTTATAAGGATCATTGACGCGCAAATACACACTTAGTCATAAACAACGTTACGTGAACGTCACGGGCGCGTCCAAAACAAATTGGTCAATCACTCATCAATACCCGTGGTGTCAAGTGACATTTCACAATCGTCTTCGTGTCGCCATGTCTAAAGTAGAATACTGTATGCACGTAGCCATTGTAGAAGTAGTTGTAGGCCTCCAAAGATTTGTAGGCCTTAAGACTTTCTATTGTGCACTGGCCTCTCGTATCAATGAGGTAGAATTGCCAGTATGCATACTTACGTAATGCCTAATGAGTTATTTTGTCATTACTCCTACAGCTAGCTGGCTTGAGCGACTATCCTGCGTGGTTGTTCAGTACAGGAAGTACTTATCGGCTTAATCAGTGAGATGGTAGGTACATGTAGGAAACTGCGGAGACATTATTTTAGTCTCGTATAATTCTTTGAAAATATAAAATATAGTCGTGCATGCAAGTTAGGGGACGTAAGTACCAAGTACATGATGCTCAAGCGCATTTTGGGTACGCACGCGCATAAATGAGGCACCAGGACACACACACACACCCACACACCCACACACACACACATACACACACGCACACACACACACATACGCACGCACATACAAAAACTGTACACACAAACACGCACGCACGCACGAACACACGCACACACACAAACACGCGCGCACACACACACACACACACACACAACACACACAACACACACACACACACACACACACATTCATACGCACACGCACGCACTCTTACGCGAACCCCTCTTACGCACACGCACGCATCATGCATATGTGCGATGATTATATTGCCTGGCTGCTAACGTGACAACAGAATGGTATGCGCCTGTGCGGTGTTGCTATCTCAGGTAGCTGCTATACATCACCGAGACTATCGCATGCAGTAATATATATGATATTTTTAGACGACACCATAACCGGTGATAAAGGCCCTACATGGATTATTCAAAAATAACTTTGTGTTTATGTATTTATTAAGTTTAGATTTCTGATCTGGCTCCAACGTGACACTGAAGGCATCTCCGGCATTCCTTATTTGAAGACACTACAAACATTTGCAGTGTCGACGGCTTGCGCTATATCTGCTAGAGCGCAGCATGAGTTTGATTTATCGGGGGGGGGGGGGGGGGGGGGGGGGGGGGGACCGCCCCCCCTACCCGCCCGCCCCGCCCCGCCCCCCTTTGTTTCGGCTTATGTATTCATAGTCGCGCGATATATACACTAAGCATTTTAAAATGAGGATTTTACCGAAAGCTTCCGCGCCCCTCCCCACTTTCGGTGTACCACGCCCATTCTCATGATCACTTAATTCGAAAATTCCAGAACCTTTGACGGCCGCCTCCGGCTGGCTTGCTGCCGCCGGGCGGTGGGTCAGACAGTGAGACACACAAAAAGTACCGTGAATTGTTCATATCTCAATACACTACAAGGGTGAACACCCTCCCTCCCTCCCTGAACCATAGATATTAGAGTAGATATCTATGCCTGAACAGTGGAAAGTAATATCTCGTAACAGTGGGGTACCACAATTGACGTGTAATAAAATGTCAACGTAGTCAGATTACAAAGTATTAAACAAACTGCTGTGTAAACTTCGAGTCACGTAACTTTTTCATGGTACTTTATGACCTCTATTTTTATTAGATTTGCGATGTGAGTTGTGCAACCTGCCGAATTAAACTAACACTGTGCTCGCACATATGTATTGCAAAACTATAGGCACGGTTAGAAAACCAAAATAGTGGGCTATATGACCTTTACGTAATAGAATGTTTACATAGCAGTTGCGTTGACGTTAACACTTCTATTGTGGTATCCGCTGTACATGTAAAGCCATATAGCTAAATATCAGTAAACTAGATTCATTGAGTTGCATGGCAACATTGGGAGTTTGCGCGATGCGCATGCGCTGAATTAACCGCGCAGCTTTTGAATTTGAACATTTCTGTTTGGCTACAGGAAAAGCAAATGAGCGATAAACAAACTGGGTATGACGCAAGGTTCGTGGAGCCGCTGCTCAAGAGGCACGAGTGCCCCATCTGCTTGTATGCTATGAGGAATCCGGTGCAGACGGAGTGTGGCCATCTCTTCTGTAAGGGGTGTTTGGAACGTGTACTACAAGGAAGTCATCCGGCATGTCCTGTCGACAACACTGCTTTATCAGAACAAATGGTAAGCGTTTTTCCCGCCCTTATTGGCCCACCTGCTAAATATATTCACAGGTCTTTCCAGACAACGCGTGTAAAAGAGAAATCCTATGTCTGTTAGTCTACTGTGACTTTATTACAAACCGGTGCGATTGGAACGGACCATTGAAGGAACTTGAGGTGAGCAAATGCTCGATATAATGAAATCATACAAATAACAAAATTAGCTTTAAATAGGGAAAGTCTTATGGAGAAGTGATGGGATGGCTGAGGGCTAGTTTAACATTCGCCATCTTCAGAGCCTACCAATTTATCACAGGGAAAAAACGCGTCGAATCATATTGGAATCATTGTGTGATATTACAGAGAATCAAACACAAATCACACGCGTCAGATTTTCTATGTAAGATCACGCAATGATTGATCAGATTTGAAAATCCTCTGTAAAATCAGAACTTGATTTCACGATTTTTTTCCCTGTGTATGTTTTCAAGGCTCTCGCATAAAATGCGCACTGGACATGGTTGATGGAGGCTTCCCAGCATTAAAAAATTAATGGGACCGTGGCAGCAAAAAGGGACCTAGCGCAATATTTCATATTCAAAGAGACACTTATGCCCTCTACAATTTCTTTCTTACGCATGCACTGGAAATTAGCTTGTCCATCATGTAAACTGAATTTTTAATTACGCGTACATTTTAATTGCAAGTGTCAACCTTCCAGGAAAATTTGTGCTAGGTCCCTTGCTGCCACGACCCCAAATATTAATAGTTATTGCGTGTGTATGTATATATGCATACAGCCACTGATGGCTTCTAGTGTCACCACGTGTGGCTATTGCCAGGGGCCTAGCTCCTTAAAGCATAATTCTACAAGTAAATAAAAACATTCTCTAACAAGAGATTTGTTGGTATATAGGATTGACCAATGGTGGTGTAAAAAGCATGGAAACAAGAGTGACAGAAATTTTACTGGAAAATTGAAATAGGCCTATATTTAGCACACTCACAAAATAACAGCGCATGATGCCTGAGTAATGGGCTAAATATAGGCCTATTTCAATTTTCCAGTAAAATTTCTGCCACTCTTGTTTCCATGCTTTTTACACCACCATCGGTCAATCCTATACACCAACAACTCTCTCGTTAGAGAATGTTTTTATTTACTTGTTTCATAAGTTTTTTTTCACCCTGTCAGCAGTATCGTAGTCAATAATCAAATGTATGCAATACCTTTAATAATAATTATTATTATTATAAGAATTAGATTAGTAGAATGTATGATGATGTGTCCTCGCGCACACCCTCTTCTTCTTCGGAGACGTCCTCCTCCCCAGCCTCCTCGTCATGCTTGTCCTGGCCAGGCAGGCCAGGGTGGCAGTGGCCATGCAGGCCAGGGGGGCTGATGGTGGTGGGGGGCAGCACTGGCTGGAGTGCAGGCGGGGGCAGCACGGGTGGTGGTGGTGGTGGGGGCAGCGCTGGTGGTGCCGGCGGGGGGCAGCGCTGCTGATGGTGCCGATGGGGGAAGCGCTGGTGGTGGCAGTGGGAGTGGCGGTGGAGGCAGCGCTGGTGGTGCCAGCAGGAACGCCGGTGGGAGCAGCGCTGCTGGTGGTGGTGCAGGCAGGGGCAGTGCTGGTGGTGCCGGCAGGGGCAGTGCTGGTGGTGCCAGATGGATCGCAGGTGGGGGCAGTGCTGCTTCAGGAGGTGGCGGGGTGAAGGGGAGAGGAGTCGGAGAATGAATGTATTCATCCTCTTCCTCCTCCAACCCCTCATTGGTAGAAAAATCTCTGAGGTCTTCAGCTGCCATCTACATGTATGTAACAGAGAGTATGATTAAATTTTTACCTCTTTCTTTTTTCAAGCAAAGTGCAAAGCCTAGAATCCACATAGAGTATAATTTTTACCTCTTTTTGCAAAGTGCACTATTCAGCGGGTGAATGACTTTAATACCTTGCAAAGCCTTAACACTTGTGTAGACTGTGCTATAATTCTATTGGTTCAATTCCATCATATAAATGACTGGGAGGGAAGGGGTGTATGTGTGTCAGTTGTGCCAAAAATCTATTGATCCAGTAAAAATGCTCCCATCTAAACATTGAGGTGTAGCCTGCATGCAGTTAAGTTGTATTGATGGATAGTGTGGGAACTCAGGAAGTAAACTACATGGCTCAGTGTAGATCTATAAGTAAGGAAGCCTTATCAGATTAAAACAGTAGACACAACTGTACACACAGTTGAGTCACCATGCATGCTTTACATGTGAAGTGAATGGTTTTGTGCCAATCCGTGCTGTACAAAGTTGGGCGGGCCCTACTACCACGTTTGGTCAGGTAGTAGGGTGACAAACCCAACCAAACGAGGTAGTAGGGCCGCCCGACTATGCAGTACAAATGTTGCATGCACAGCTTTTTAATCAGGACCTACGTTAGTAGGTCCTATGTAGGATTTGAAGTGTGAATACGATTAGCAAAACACCATATTCCACTATTGCAGTTGCACCGTAGAATCAGTTGGACTTAGCGAGCGTATTTGGATACAGCCAACAATTACCTACAATGTAATAAAACTGCCAACGCTTAGAAAGCTCAGACAACAGAGATAACACTCGAACCTGAAAAAAAAGTTTCTCCTTCCAGATCTGATAAGATAAGATTCGCTTGGATAAGAGGTTTATTGCACTGTATCTTTGTCACGATTGTAGCGTAATGTTAGCCGTTATGCGGAAGCACTAGAACCAACAAGTTAGATACTTACTGCCGAGTTGGATTTTTAAAAATTATTTTCGTAAGGGGAGTTATGCTTGACACAAATTTCAATCTCTAGCAAACAGTTTTGTTAGTGATAGCCCACAACAGATTTTATTGGCCTTTGGAAGACATAAAAGTGGGGATCAACGTGTACAGGTACTAGTAAACCCTTGCTCATGCTTAGGGTTGAACACGTTCTATATTTCATGTATTGTGCTAGTACGGTTACTACTATAATATTTTAGTCACATTTCTCCCAAAAACTTGACGTGTCGAAGGCAGTTGTGGTTACGCTCGATCGATTGTGCCGTGGGGGCATCTATGACCATCTAGCTGGTGGCTTTTGTCGCTACTCGATCGATGAACAATGGTTGGTGCCTCATTTCGAGAAGATGCTTTATGACAATGCCCAATTGATCGAGATCATGTCTCTGGTTTGGTTAGAATCGCGCTCTCCTTTGTTAGAATCTCGTATATCCGAGAGGATTGACTGGCTAAATTCGGAACTATGGCTGACAGATTCTGCGGATTTAAAAAAGTGTGAAACAAGATGTAAAAATTTAATTAAAATAAATTTGGTGATGTAGGATTTGTAGGAAGCAATTGAGTAAAAAGTAAGGAAACAAGGAATTACGGATATTATTCATTAATTAAATTATAAATATTACAGACCTTCATTATTTAGCAAATCTACCTACATGTAGGTATGTAATGTTTATAATTTAATTAATGCATAATATCTGTAATTCCTTGCTTCCTTACTGTTTACTCAATTGTTTCTTACAAATCCTACATCACCAATTTTATTTTAATTAAATTTTTATATCTTGTGTTAATACAACATGCCATAACATACCTTTGGGTGGTAGTGGTAGTTCTGTGACCCCTGCGGTATCGCGTCCTCTCGGAAGCACATTTAGCCAATTGGACAGCGGGGTCATTCCAATATCGACTCCTTTTAGATGCTTTAATGGCAGCTGAATTGTCCTCGTATTTCCAGTTTCCCTCGAGGTCCTTTTCATATCGCCGCCTTTTAGCAGCACGGTTCTCCTTGAGGTCCTCTTCATATTACCGCCTTTTAGCAGATCGCTTAGATTCAATATAGTTGTCGCATTCAGAGGCCTTCTTCTTTTCGGGATCGGCCTTGTAGCTGTCGCATACAGATTCAGAAGCCTTCTTTTCGGGATCGGCCTTGTAGTTGTCGCATACAGAGGCCTTCATCTTTTCGGGATCGGTCTTGTAGCTGTTGCTAAGTAACAGAGGCCTTCTTCTTTTCGGGATCGGCCTTGTAGAGCGCTCGGGCTTTAGCTTTGTTCTCATCTTGCTTTTGGAGGTCTTACGCTCGTTACTTAGATCTCTTCTTTTAATTACACGAAGGCATTTTTAGAAAAACAACTTCACTAGCCAAAGTAACAACTAAACTGCAATAGGAACACCAAATATATTTAGTGCAGGTTAGAGTATTTATAATACTACCTAAAACTATTAATAAAAATCTATTGTATATATTATTAAAAGAACTTGTCTTGACACTTGTCTTTATGACATGTAAGGATAACGTGCCGGTAAATTTCGAAGCGATTGGTACTATTCCCGTTCTTCTAAACCGTTCATAGCTCGAGTTATACCTTCCTAAGAAGAAGACGATGACGACGACCAAGAATTATTTTAGGACTGGGCACTAGAAACAGGAAATTGTTTGTTTCTCTATAACCACACCGTTTTATGACACAGAACGAACGTAGAACTGTAGATCGTTGTGCTCTCATTCCATCGCGATGGAGATAAGCAATCCGTTTCTCCGTTGTCCCTCCAGACGCTAGTGAAGTTTTATTAATGACATTCATCAACCCTCAATCAATCCTATATTGAACCTGCTGCCACAGGTTCAGATTTTTTTCCAGAGGGGCAGAGGGGATCAAACATGAGAAGATGGGAAAAGATGGGTTGGGTGTATAATTGTGGGTTGTGTATTGTATGTATATTGCAATTGCGGTGGTTTGTATGCATGTGGCTGGCCTTGTGATAAGGACGTGCATGTATTTGTGTGAAAACTTTTATAAAAACCATTGCAACTCCATGGAACAGCTGTATCATGTCGTTTATACCTGACCGTCCCCCCCCCCTCCCCCAGACCCACATGGCAGATTGCAAGTACCGCAACTCTCTGTGCAGGCAGTGTGGGCAGTACGTGCTCCTCACAACACTCACCACTCACCAAGAGAAGGAGTGTCCCATGAGGACGGCTGCATGCAAGTACTGTGGAAGGGACGTGCCCGTTGTGCAGATGGAGGTGAGTACACTGTATGTTGCTCCCACTGGAACGTAGAGCACATACATTCTTTTTCACTGACCCATGAATAATAATATATGGGTTATAAACCAAGCACCATTTTTTATCGAGCACACATGGTCGTCAATCTCACAGTGAAAAGAGGGAGTGTCATCTGCCCATCATTGTAATTCTGAACATGACTGCTATGGTGGTATTCAAAGAGAACATCTAGCAAACCACCTATCAGCTTCAGAGAGCCTGTGCATAGTACCATCTGTAATATGTTCATGCCCAAGCCTGAGGTGATTTCCGTGCACGGAAATGTATTTTCCCATTCATGTGGCTTGTAGTATTATGGTCTAGCCGCTACCTCTCCAATCCAGACATTTCACATTTCATCACGTGGGTCATCGTCCCCCCCCCCCCCCCCCCTCAACCCTGCCCTCAGAAATGCTTCCATATAAGCATCAAAGAGGGATAAATCATCTATCCATCACACAGATGGCTTCAACTTGAAGCACGGTTGTGAGTTATCGGAAGTTTCGTTAGAAACTTCCATATAGGATTTGACCCGACTATGAATGTCATTAAAAAAACGCGACCGTCTGTAACAACACTCTAGACGATCGGATCGTATAGCTTGTTTTAGCAATCGATCTAGAAGTCAAAATGAGTAGATTCGTTTTTGTTTCATGTCGCTGAACCGCGTGGTTGTTGAGAACAAGAGTGTACTGCCCGTCCTCGTACCCAGTCTCGGAACAAGGGGCGGTCGTCTTCTTATTCTTCTCCTTCTCTTGGCAACGCATAACTCAGGACAGGAACATTTCTAAGCGATGAAAATTTCACCAATAGCTTCAGAATCGGCTGGAGGACTCGCTTTTATATAATATATGAAAAAAAATTAAGAAAACAAGTAAATAAAAACATTCTCTACGAGAAAGTTGGTGGGATATAGGATTTGATTATGACATTGGTGGTGTAAAAAGCAAGGAAAAAAGGTCTTATCAGAAGGGAAAATGTCATAGTCCTATATTTAGCACACAAACAACACATGCCCTAGAAATGTGCTAAATATAGGACTATGACATTTTCCCTTCTGATAAGACCTTGTTTCCTTGCTTTTACACCACAATGTCATAATCAAATCCTATATCCCACCAACTTTCTCGTAGAGAATGTTTTTTATTACTTGTTATAATTTGTGTTGAATCCATAATATTGGATGCCCAACAGAAACTTATAATAGATCTCTTCATGGGGGCACAATTGTCTTGGACAATGGAGCTGTTGCATGTTTGGTTGAAGGTCCTTGGGCCATATTGGCCAAGATATGTTCCAATCAAGTGGTTATTATCACACTATATCTGATCAGAACATCTTGGTATAGCTTTGCTATCTGACTTCCTTCCAAACATGAAGGTCCAAGGTCACGAGTCCTATGCCCAACTACTGCACTATAACAAGACCATTATTTGCAACATCACTAAAAATTACATCATGAAGTCTTAAACCACCACCCCCCCCCCCCCCCCCCCCCCCCCCCTCACAAACTGTCACAATTGTTGGCATCAGAAGAATGTGTTTGGTGGTTTCAAACAATAAGTTTGGCATGATCAGTTTTTAATAATGCACTTGCATGCTATATGTAATCTTCTATCGCAAAGCACTATTGTGTACCCTGGAAACACACACCTGCTATTTGACCATACATTGCACAAGTAAAATCCACTGTTTTTATTTCATATCTCGCCAAAAAGAAACTTAGTCTAATCATCAAACCTAGCTGTTGGAAATTTATAAATAACTTCAGACCTAAGCATGTTAGTACAATCACTTGATGCAATGGTTCACTATTGAACCAGGAATAGAGAACTTCATATTTTGTACTTTGGATGTGATATCATGTATGGTAGCACAGGTTGCTTATAAGTAAAAAGAAAATTTACAATGTGTGCCTCAAGAAATTAAGAGAAAAATGGACTTCTTTGTAATGTACAAACAAGCACTAACACATAATATCAAAACTAAAAATATCAGATCCT
The DNA here is from genome assembly GCA_963681505.1 of Eunapius fragilis. NCBI lineage: Eukaryota > Metazoa > Porifera > Demospongiae > Spongillida > Spongillidae > Eunapius > Eunapius fragilis. The sequence continues at coordinate 396,957 of OY811972.1, forward strand.
AAGTTGCCTGTTGTGGAGAAACCTGGTATGTGGTTAGGAAAAACCCCAGATGGTTTTCACTGGTATCCCCCTGGTGGTTTTTCACAAAAAAGTGTTTTTAGATTGATGTGACAATATTATTTTTGCCAGTTATAAAAACTTTAGAAACCATTTATAATAACAGTACAATGACACTGTGTACAATCCTAAAAGGTCCTGGATACAATCAATCCAGATAAAGGCCATACACAGCCTCACATATGTGCTTATAGATCTTTATCAAGCAAGCACAGAATAGCTTGGTTTACCATTAAAGGAAAAGATAAAAGGCACATGGGGGGCAGGTACTGGAGCATTATACCACTGTCTAATCCCTGTGTAACAAGATACCACACCCTTAAGAAATATTTACTGATGCTAAATAGCATTTACTATACACAAACATCAATTTCCTTGTTAGTAAAACATTGCTGACCTTGCCTATTTAAAAGTGTATTTATTAAATAGAGATCTACAAGATAAAAATCATATTATGATTAGAAATCGTACTCTGTCTGTTTATTAACTTTTTGATTAAAAAACACTGGTTATAAGACCACTAGCTGCTAGGGATACTTTCCACCTACATGTACTACTGGCTTTGTTGTACCTAATTCTGCATGTGAGATTGGTTGCAACATGTTGCCTAGTGTTACATGCATATGTATGGCCTTTTGTTGAAAGAATATTCATTGCAGACTTAACCAGACCTTGTATCCCCTACATTTATTCCCTTGGTTTATGAAATGGACATTTATTCCCTTGGTTTATGAAGTGCAGCTGCAGTACATACATTGTGCACAGCCAACCATTTAATATTTGTAATCCTCCTCTCTTGCCTTGCTGTGAGCACTAATATGAGATGGCAGTTTTTTTTACCCCATTAAGGCTTATCCCCCATTGATGACTAGGCTACCTGATGTCCTTCTATGCTTACCAAATGTATTATCTACTTCACATGGTCATGGGGGTGAGCGCCCGCTATGGGGGGGGGGGGAGGGGACCGTTGCACCCCCCTTTGAGACTCAATGGCACCCACCCCTCCTTTCTAATAAATGCATGTTAAATTATTTAACTCTGTTCAGTATTTCTACCTACATGTGCCAGTGGCTTATCCAGTGAAGGTGTTCTGAGTGCTTGAGTACCCACCTCGGCCAAAATTGTAACCGTTAATTATTAACGATAATGTATTTGCTGTGTGCCAAACAAAGGGCCCCCACTTTTCGTATCGGACCACCTGAAGTGAACTGCACCCCCCCCCCTCACTTTTCGTATCAGATCTGAAGCAAACTGCACCCCCCCCCCCAACTTTTTGTACTTGGCGCCCCCTCCCCTTCTAGAAAAGCTGGGGGGCACCCATGATGGTTGGCATCCACAGTGTACACAACACCACAAATGGAATTGGCGCATGAAATATGCTGGAATGAGGTGGTGTGTATACAGTATAGCGAACAGTAGTCCATACACCTGTGTTCCTGTGTTATTGGTACTTTGCCAAAGGAAATATGTAAAAACACTGAGTATGCTTTTCGTTTATATGGTGTATCAATCTTTGGCCCCCCAATATAGAACCTTGCGCACTATGCTTTAGTGCTTCCTTATGTCATGCCACAATAGGTCTGGCTAGAAGTTTCATTACTGCATGTGCAAAGATATAGAATTTCCAGCTTTAAAAAAAAAAAAAAAACTAGGAGCGCAGCATATATCCATTGTAATGCTAAATCATTACGCAATAAAAGAGATGGTGAGGGTTGTGTGTGAGGTGTGAGTGGAGGTTTTGTGGTGGAGGGTGGGAGTATGGTGGTTGCTAATGTGGTTGAGTGGCTAGGGTTCTGGTTTCTGTGTACTACATGTACTAAACAAACATTGCAATGAATTGTAAGGTACAGGAGTTCCTGGAGGTTTACTGTTTTCCCAATGTTACGTACATTGTGGGGGCAGAAACTCCTTGTGTCCATGACATGACAGTCTCTGTCAACATCATACCCAATAGTACTTCAAGGTCTCATGGTAGTGACTACTAGTCCACATAGCTGCTGGGCAGCTTCTTCAAATGGTCTATAATCATAACAGTACGATTAGCATGGAAGTCACTTTATTAATGGCTGATTCTTGCTATGCATGACATCTCTTTCTGAGGTCATATTTTCATATGCTTACTACTGATTGGAGAATCCTTGGCATGTTTGTTTTGAACTGAACACGCACCTCCTTGTAGATATGCAGCTTATAATTCTGACCTATTTCTCTTCGTACTACTTTTGTCCTGCATGTGCATGCTGTGCGAATGTGTGTGTGTATTTGCGTTTTCATATACGTGTGTAGGTATTCATGTGTGCGCACATGTGCGTGTACACACCTGTATGTGCAATGAAATCTACAACGCCATCCATGTAAACAATTTCTCTCTGTGTTCATTTGCAGGTCCACATTGACAGGGTGTGTACTGAATACTTGCGGCTATGCCCACATGCCTGTTCTGTTAAAAAAATGACACTTGTGAGGTAGGCATTAATTGGGGATGATACCAGCAATAGGTCCATTTGTTCTTACTTCCCTCAGCTTGATGCCCACCTACACCCCAGGACTGGGGATTGTCTATTGGCGGAAGTGCCGTGTCCGTACAAACCATATGGCTGCACGTTTGTGGTAAGGGGTTGTTTGTAAATAGCATTGCTTCAGAGAGCCTACAAATGTAGGAGAACACAAACGTGCATAGATCTGACGTACCGTAGACTCCATAGTTTAAGCTGATTGAAAACATCCATCAGCTGTGTGTTTGTATAACAACCCTTTGATGCATGTGTTGTCCTTATTTGGTTGATGCATGTATTGTCCTTATTTAGTTGATGTGTGTGTTGTCCTTATTTGGTTGATGCATGTGTTGTCCTTATTTGGTTGATGCAGTGTTGTCCTTATTTGGTTGATGCATGTATTGTCCTTATTTAGTTGATGTGTGTGTTGTCCTTATTTGGTTGATGCATGTGTGTCCTTATTTGGTTGATGTGTGTGTTGTCCTTATTTGGTTGATGCATGTGTTGTCCTTATTTGTTGATGCGTGTGTTGTCCTTATTTGGTTGAGTGTGTGTTGTCCTTATTTGGTTGATGCATGTGTTGTCCTTATTTGGTTGATGTGTGTGTTGTCCTTATTTGGTTGATGCAGTGTTGTCCTTATTTGGTTGATGCGTGTGTTGTCCTTATTTGGTGATGCGTGTGTTGTCTTTATTTGGTTTATGCATGTGTTGTCCTTATTAGGTATTGTTCCCATGAATTGACCCCTGCATGTTTGCCAAAAAGTGAATTTTTGACACCAGGATTCATCAAACATGTAGTATATATATTCTATACACAAGTGTTTAAGTTATCTCTCTAGCCTGCATAATCTGCCTGAATCACTCATGGAAAGTGGATTGCTTCCTTCGCTCTGTGGCAGCATTTTTTTTTTCCTGGAGGGAGTATGTAAATCTAACAGTGATCATGCTCTAACATACCTTTTGATGATAGTTTGTTGGTAGTTCTAAGAGTGCATCATCTTTGGAGAATGCTTGTGCAAATGGACGTCCAGGTCTCATATTGATAAATCGGACAGTTGTAATACCATTGCCTCTTTCATGTACATGGCTGCCTGGGTAGTCCTTTAGGTATGTAAATAAGTAATTCTTACTCTGGACCACTGAGAGGTGGCTGTCACACTCATAGCCTTATTCTTTTCAAGATCAGCCTCGTAGCTGTCGTGCACATATACGTTCTTTTCTGGATCAGCCGCCTTCTTTATGGGTTCACTGTACGAGCTCGCAAGCTTAGTGATTCTTTAAACTGATGACTATTAATAACCAAAGGTCATACCTAAAGTGTAGGTGTAGCTTACAATATGTCGGTGAATTGCATAGTAGGTATGAGAATTTTGTTTATCAAGCCCTATTTATCAAATTAGGTACTACTCAGTTTTGTATTTTGCCCATATGGGTCATACATGTATCTGACCCCTAAACATAAAATCCAGAAGTATGCTGGCACTCTTCAACATCGCTTCTAGCTTGAGTTCTTCATGGTGAAAGGAATAAGATGAAGAAGGAGAAGAAAAATGGCGGTGAATAAGGACTAGCTACGAGACATGGGCACAAGTATTTTTGTTCTCTAAAAGCACTCGCTGTTATGTCACAGAACCAATGCAAAACTGTGCATGTTTATATTATCATTTGATAGCGACAAAGAGAGAAATGATCGGATTCACGGTCATCCATCCAGACGCGAGCCACGTTTTTATTATACAACATCAATTCTATATGGAACCTGCTTTGCAGGTTCTGATGTAATTTTGTATCGTGCGGACATGTTATACATGTATGGATTGCATAGCAAAGTATGTTATCACAGATGATAGATTACTGTATGTTATGACTTTTTATAATAGAACCAGCCCATGATTTTATATTTTTTAATCAGGCCAGAGATCTCTAATGTATTGATATTTGAGGTCTGTTGTATCCCTACATGGACACTGATCAATAGCAATAACAATCTGATTATTTTGAACTCTGGATGTGAGACATTACAAGAAGTCCGTTTTTGTCTCTAGCTTTTATTGGGCCCCACACAGTTATATCATTGTGGGGCCCAATAAAGCTAGTGACAACAATGGACTTCTTCATGTGACATCACATTGGGAGCACAAAATAACCAGATTGTGAAGTTGTCAATTGATGCCCCATATTTGTCTTAAAGGAGGCAATACCACATAAATGGCAATGATCAATGTTCTGTCACCAAAGTGATTGAGAGCAACCACACGTATCTTGATAAGATAGCTTCACTTTGACACTCTGACATGGGACCAGAGAAAAAGAATTAGGGCCTTGGTAATTCGAGCCAAGCTCCAAAGGACCTGTACAATGAGCAAGCACTTCAAATGTAAAAGGGCACATTTCTGTACACTGTGGTAGACAGATGTACCCAGGGGAGATCCCCGGGGCTGTAGACATTAAGACAAACTGGTCTCAGAGTTGCCACAATCACCTGATCTCCATGTTTTTCCTTTTCGCTGGAGCTGTGGAACGTGAGTGACTTCTTTGCATCAATCAGACACTTTCACTCCTGATATATTGATTGCTTCTGCAAGACATCATCAATGTGTAACCCTGACAGCTGCAGTGATGCAACAGGAAGCTCCCTTCCTCACTGATGTCACACTGGGTGGGGATACAGCATCTGCATTGACATGTCATAGCCCTCTTTGGTGGGTGACTTCAAAGTCAAACTCTTGGAGCCTTTTGTAACTTGACCTTCTGGCTCTTTGGTGCAATACAGCCACTTCAAGTGAACTGACGGAAATATTCACTTTTTATTCACTGCAGTGTTTGTCATCATTATTCCACTACAATAAATCCATTTGTTC
>OY811972.1:402569-424932 GCA_963681505.1 Eunapius fragilis
ACTAACGCGTAATTAAAAATTCAGGGCAACTGTAACTCCATGATGGACAGACTAATTTCAAGTACGTAACAAAGAGGTTGTAGAGGACATAGGTGTCCCCTTGAATATGAAATAATTTGAAAAACTTGAAAGAATATGCACTAGGTCCCTTTTCACTGCCTCGACCCCAATTATAATTACAGCGATACGATACCTTCGCGTGAACTGTACCATATATACATATATATAAGTAATTAGGAACTTGGAAAGCTTCATCCCATGGAAGTTCCCAATTACTATAATTATATGTATATATCTGAGCGGGTCCACATTGTTGTGTGCCAGCACAGGGTGGCGGCCATATAGCCTTCATCCCATCATCAGCAGCATCCTGCCACACCCCTTGACGCAGTGACCTATATGTAGCGACCGGTCTACTCTGTCTGTCCCACATTGTGCAGCTGTATGCAGACCTGTCGTCGCACAGATGTGCCTATAAGGACACATTGGCAGGCAGCAGGTCAAGGTTGATGTCACATAAGGTCATGTATACCTGGCTAGCCTCAACAGTCGATGGAAGCATATATCTAATATGATGATAGACACACTAAGCACAATTGTGATTCGCATGGAAATAACACCTTGCATGTATTATTTGTATAGTGTTGTGTGGTGCATTTATGGAATTATGGTGGAGTTCATGGATTAACTGGTGTATGGAACTATACTGCATGTATAGGCTTTCTTAAGCCACAAGTATGACTACGGAAACTTGTCTTGATGGATAATGTGACTAAATCTTCAAACTTAACCACCAACATGAAATGCTTGAAAGTGTAATCACATAGAGATTGAAGTCACATCATTGTCTGTAGTGATCATGCCCACATCAATACTAAAGCTGATGATAATGTCCCTTTATACTACAGATCACACAATGACCAGCTAGCACGCCGAGAATTGAATTTTATTTTGATTAAAAACAAACAAAACACAAGAACCTTCTGAGGGAAGCAATGGTATGCATATGTGTACGCCTATGATAAGAGACACAATTAATGTGGCAGGTGGTCTACTGATAGACATTCATAATGGCAAACTAGGCACAGGAAATTCGGAATTTCACTCTGAAGTTTGCCACAATGTGATAATTGAACCGACCCTATAACCAGTTACTGGAGAAACCTTCAAACGTGCCTCCACCAAAACTGACATCGGACATCTCAGCAGATGGTTCTTGGGTGGCCATATTGAAAAAAAAAAAACAAAACGTTTTATGATGTCAGAGTACTAAATCCACTTGCTCCATCCAACTGCACCTCCACACAAGGCCTCAGAAGTATAGAAAATGCCCGCTTCACTCCCTTATCATACTGAGCAAGGCGGTACCCCTACGTCCATGCAAGGTGGTACCCCTACCAGGTGGCGGACACAGGAATTTTGGAAGGTGGGGGTCCGACATGAATAATCAACAGGGGGAGGGTGCGGGAGGGGGGGGGGGGGGGTGTGCTTCCTCCCGCGCGAAGCGCGGAAGCTTTTGGGGGTCCCGCACTTGTGCACTGGATGATACGCTATATCACGTGGGGTGTTGTTAATTGCTTTCGTATAGTATTGATACTTAAATTTTTCATCATCAGATCTAAGGGGGGGGGGGGGGGGGTCTGGACACCACCGACCCCCGACCCCGTATCCGCCACTGCCTACGTCCGTGCAAGGTGGTACCCCTACGTGTGTGCAAGGTGGTACCCCTACGTCCGTGCAAGGTGGTACCCCTACGTGTGTGCAAGGTGGTACCCCTACGTGTGTGCAAGGTGGTACCCTACGTGTGTGCAAGGTGGTATGCAAGATTTGAAATGCAAATAACATACCACATGGCATTCTCTTTATATGCATATGGGACAGTGGTCCAGCAAAATCATTGTTCTAGAGTTATTATCACAACAAGCACACATGTCTTGGGGGGGTCAAACCTAGATGGCCTAACTAGGTTTAATAAAGCTTAATAATTCTCCAGGAGCGAGGTGTCGTCCTCAGTACGTACTGCTGTACAATGCTTTTAAAGATATTGCCCGGCAGCTCCACAGGCCCTTTTAGGTAAGTGGTTGGTGCGTATTTTCCGCAAAAGTGCAGAATACTCGTTCCTTGCACGTGTAGCGAAGATTACCATTAAGGTGCCTCGTGCCCTCTCTCTAGGTCTGTGCGACGTTGTGAGGTATTGCTCCAACACCTGAGACCACAGGTAAGCGGTCCACACCCCCAACCTTATGCCTCGTTTTTTTTTTTTACCGCCTTTCATAAATATCTATGCTATACACGCACGCGCGCGCGCACACACACACACACGCACGCGCACACACACCGTTTTCGTTGCAACAGACCTCTGCTGTTTCTGCTTCGTCAAAGATGGAGGTTCGTTCAACCTCCATCTATTGTCCTTCCTCCCCTACAACTCAGGCGATATGAACTCGCGCGCGCGCGCACACACACATACACACACACACACACACACACACACACACACGCACACACACACACACACACATACACACACACACACACACACACACACACACACAGGAGGAGGTCCTATTCTCTGCAGTGCCTGAGGATAAGGACCACCGTTACCACCTTATCACTCTGAACAGAACAAAGGCCCTTAATGCTCTTAACCTCAACATGATACGGCTAATGACGAAGGACCTCCATGTGAGTGCCTTTATTTAGAAAGGGCTGGGGGACAATGGGTGAAGGTCAGGGGACCAGCCATCATGAGGTTTTCTCGTAGGAGGTAGCCAGTGATCCTAGCCTTCCTGTGGTGGTTCTGGCTGGAGCAGGTAACAAAGCCTTCTGTTCTGGAGGTGACATAAGAGGTACAGAGAGAGGAGGGGAGGAGAGGGGAGAGGAGGGAAGGGGGGGAGGGGAGAGGAGGGAAGGGGGAGAGGGGAGAGGAGGGAAGGGGGAGAGGGGAGAGGAGGGAAGGGGGAGAGGGGAGAGGAGGGAAGGGGGAGAGGGGAGAGGAGGGAAGGGGGAGAGGGGAGAGGAGGGAAGGGGGAGAGGGGAGAGGAGGGAAGGGGGAGAGGGGAGAGGAGGGAAGGGGGAGAGGGGAGAGGAGGGAAGGGGGAGAGGGGAGAGGAGGGAAGGGGGAGAGGGGAGAGGAGGGAAGGGGGAGAGGGGAGAGGAGGGAAGGGGGAGAGGGGAGAGGAGGGAAGGGGGAGAGGGGAGAGGAGGGAAGGGGGAGAGGGGAGAGGAGGGAAGGGGGAGAGGGGAGAGGAGGGAAGGGGGAGAGGGGAGAGGAGGGAAGGGGGAGAGGGGAGAGGAGGGAAGGGGGAGAGGGGAGAGGAGGGAAGGGGGAGAGGGGAGGAGAGGTGGGGAGGAGAGGGGAGAGGAGGGAAGGGGGAGAGGGGAGGAGAGGAGAGGAGGGGAGGGTGGGGAGGGGAGGGTGGGGAGGGGAGGGAGGGGAGGGGAGGGAGGGCTTCTGCCTATTAAGGTGTTTAATTTATTGTACTTGTGACGACGTTTAAACTGTTGCATATTTTGAATTGTGTGTTTGTATGCGGAGTGTGTTCATGTGTGTGTGTGTGTGTGTGTGTGTGTGTGTACAGCTGTCACAGAAGCTGGTAAGGTTGGTGACAGGTTGGCAAAAGAATTCTTTAGAGAGGAGTACATCTTGAACCACCTTATCGGTGAGGATTTACATGCAGTGCCACCCTAATTGGTGTCCACTGTGTGTGTGTACGTGTGTGTGTGTGTGTGTGGATGTGGGTGTGAAAGTTGTGTGAAAATTGTGTGTATGTTTTGGGTGTGTGTGTTTTTGCGTCATTTCACTATTTGTCTTTGGTAGGGACATATAAGAAGCCATTTATCGCTGTTATTGACGGCATCACAATGGGAGGGGTAAGCCCACACATACACACACACACACACACACACACACACACTTGCACACACACACACACACACTTGCACACACTGACAAGATGCTCATTTCTCCACTGATGGAGCTTGTGCTATTTTCAGGGTGTGGGGGTATCAGTTCACGCCCCCTTCCGTGTTGCAACTGAGAACACTCTTTTTGCTATGCCTGAAACATTCATAGGTAGGTGCAGTTGAACCTATACACACACACACAGTGCACACACACACACACAGTACACTCACTGCACAGTGCACACACTGCACAGGCATGCATGTACCACACTCAGCACTCACAGATATGTATGCACAATTAAAAAGACTGATGTTGGTGGCTAGAGGGTTAATGTGTCACCATCTGTGTCCATTACAGGCCTTTTCCCTGATGTTGGGGGGTCATACTTCCTTCCAAGGCTAACAGGAAAACTAGGAATGTACCTAGCCCTGACTGGTATGTGGAAATGAGCAGGTGTTTAGGTGTGGAGATGAGCAGGTGTAGGTGTGGAGATGGGAGGTGTAGGTGTGGAGATGTGAGGTGTAGTATGAAGGTTGTATGTGTGTGTGGTAACGTATGTAATACATGAAATATGCTCTCTCTCTCTCTCTCTCGCTCTCTCTCTCTCTCTCTCTCGCTCTCTCTCTCTCTCTCTCGCTCTCTCTCTCTCTCTCTCTCTCTCTCTCTCTCTCTCTCTCTCTCTCTCTCTCTCTCTCTCTCTCTCTCTCTCTCTCTCTGTCTCTCTGTCTCTGTGCAGGTTACCGGCTGAAGGGAAGAGACGTGCAGCTGGCAGGCATAGCCACCCATTATGTCAGTAAGGACAAGGTGAGACGTTCACTGTCCCCTCGACCATCTGCCATATCTTTTCCTGTGTGTGGCCACACCCACATTGTTGCCATAGCTACCACACCTGTATCATGATTTGGGTGATCTGTGTGCGGACAAACTGATGTTGGAGCCCTCCCCTCACGCCCACCAATCAGCTGTGAGGAAACTCCTTGATAAGCATCACCAGATGGTTAGTTATTAAATACCCTGGACTTTAGTTATTGGATATAATGCAAGCATATAAACACTGTACGTATGCACGCACACATGCACACACACACACATACACACACATGTACACACACACATGTACACACACATACACACACACATGTACACACACACACACACACACACACACCTATCATTTTGTTAGAACCAGCACACCATGGACAAGCCCTTCAGTCTGCAGCCATATATGGAAGAAATCAACAGGTGTGCGTCACATGGCAGTCACATGACAGTCACATGACAGTCACATGACAGCTGAAGGGAATTAATATGCTCTATACCTCATGAGGACTGTCATATGATCATCCAGATTGTATGGCTGCACTCCTAAAGGGGATACTAGGGGGTGTGGTCACTCAAGGGGATACTAGGGGGTGTGGTGTCCTATTTGTGCAGCAGTGATAGAAATACACAGTGTGATCTCATTATTTAGTGATCTCATTAGTTAGTCTACATGTGTATGCTTTTAAGAACTGTAGCTAGCACACTAACACTGCCGTAACTTGGCCTGCAGTACCTTTGACAAGGGAAGTGTTGAAGGCATCATGGAGGCACTAAGGAATAGAGGAACAGAGTGGGCGTTGGCCCAATATGAGGTGAGTGTGATGGTCTTGCTATGATGTAACAATGTGTGATTATCCCTGTGGTGTGTCCATATGTGATGGTGTGTCCATGTGTAATGGCATGTCCATGGTGATGGCATGTCCATGGTGATGGCGTGTCCATGGTGATGGTGCATCCATGCTGATGGTGTGTCCATGGTGATAACGTGTCCATGGTGATGGTGTGTCCATGGTGATGGCGTGTGACGTGCCCGTGGTGATGGTGTGTCCATGGTGATGGTGTGACTATGGTGATGGTTTACCTGGTGATGTCTGCTGATATGATTGAATTGTCCAGACTCTCAAAAAGATGGTAAGCCATACAGCATACCCCACACACCCACACCACACATAGCACACACCACACACCCACACCACATACAGCACACCCCACACACCCACACCACATACAGCACACCCCACACCACACATAGCACACACCACACACAGCACGCTACAGCATCATAGCCATTACCTGATGTATTGGCTGCTCTTCAGTAACAGTATGTTTACACCTTCACATATCCACATACACTCTTTCATATACACATACATCAAATTCACACACACACACATACACACACACACACACACACATACACACACACACACACACACACACACACACACACACACACACACACACACACACACACACACACACACACACCAGTCCCCTACATCCCTGAAGGTAACCCATTGCCAGCTAACCAGAGGGTCTAGTATGGCTTTTAAAGATTGCTTCAAGATGGAATACCGGATCAGTCAGGGCTGTATGGTAATACATGGGGGTGTGGTCACCTTAATACCTGGGGGTGTGGTCAACTTAATACATGGGGTGTGGTCACCTTAATACATGGGGTGTGGTCACCTTAATACATGGGTGTGTGGTCACCTTAATACATGGAGGTGTGGTCACCTTAATGCATGGGGGTGTGGTCACCTTAATACATGGAGGTGTGGTCACCCAAATACATGGGGTATGGTCACTTTAAGTGTGGTTATGCAGGGTGTGTGGTCACCTTAGGTATGATACAGGGGGGTGTGGTCGCTAGGTATGGTAATGCATGGGTGTGTGGTCACCTAAGGTGTGGTTACACATGGGGTGTGGTCACCTAAGGTGTGGTTACACATGGGGTGTGGTCACCTAAGGATCCAATCACACCTAGCTCACCATGTTCTAAGCTGGTACATTATAACACTTCCCAACTTAATGTCACTAGCGATTTTCAAATTATAATATACATTCTCTTGTGTGTGCATGTGTGTGTGTGTGTGTGTGTGTGTGTGTGCATGTGTGTGTGCATGTGTGTGTGCATATGTGTGTGTGTGTGCATATGTGTGTGTGTGTGTGTGTGTGTGTGTGTGTGTGTGTGTTGTGCATATGATGTCATCCTTCCATCTATGCTGCCCCTTTAGCGCGGCAAGGACTTCTATGAGGGTGTGCGAGCAGGTAAGTTTAGTCTCCAATGGGCTTCACCCCATCACATGACCTTTCAAACTGCAGTCATCGTGGACAAAGATAATAAACCACGCTGGGACCCGCCCACACTCGCTGAGGTCACGTCGCAGTACGTAGACACATACTTTGAGCCGCTCACTGATGACCTGGAACTGTAAACCCAACTGTGTGATGCGTCCGTCCTGTTGACAGAGAATTTGCAGAGCGCCGTATGTGTGTGCGGTTGTACCGCTGTGTACTAACCAAAGCTGGTCACGTTCGCGCGGGCAATATCTAAGAATGTAATCTGCTGAGCGCGCTGTAACCTCTGTTCTCGGCTGTCTTGTTCCAGGCACAACATACGTACGCAGCTGCACACGTATTACATCACCGCTACGAGGCCGGGGAACGAGATGGATGAGCGGCGGCCCAGCAATTATAAAAAGGTGATACGACAATGAAAGGCCTAATACGATTACAGGTTGTGGGGTGGAGGGAGGTCCCCCTTTGTGATATATATATATATATATAATAGGTCTGTAATGCAAAAACAACTAACTGGCAGCACTGCAAGAAGAATATCAGTGGTTTCACTAGATAATTTTCCCTTGGATCTCACAATGTATTGGTGTATAATTGAAAACACTTCTAATTATAATATCATTTCAACCTACAACGTTTTGCATCTCATCCGGTGCTAGTCACGAATACAAGGACAAATTTAATTTAAACTCAGCATTCAAAGACGTCACTGACTCACTGCCACACCCAATCGGTCGGGACTGCTCGGTAAAAATTTAAAATATCGCTTCAAAAGTACCTATCGCGCTCCGCGTGTTGCGCACACTTTAAAGAAGTGCCAGCCCGGCCGGGCACTTCTATAAATACAATATATAATGCCTATACAATGACGTGGAAGGTACCTAACCGGAGCATTATGTGACGTATACTTACTTGCAGGCACACTATATATGAAGTGGTCCGGTTATATTTAACACAACCAGTGCTGCCGCGACATGAGTAAAATATCGTATTGTATCGCGATATTATTAAGTATATTCATCGAGCAATTATTTGTCTAAATAATCGCACAATTTTCATAGCTGAGGCTGCGTTGTTGTGGCGGCGATAGAAGAACCAACACATAAACCTTCCTATCATGCTGTAGTGCAGGGGAGATATCGTGAATTCTACCCCCATTACGTTACAATCCCTCGACTGCTCCTTCAGAAGGGTTTCTCACGGCATGAGTTATATAAACCAGAAAAGAAATGATGGAGCCGCAGCGGACACCAGAATTAACGGCTGGGTCAATCCATTTTCAGTGGTAAAATGCAAATAAAGTGGGGTTCGTGTTGTAATTTTGCCGCTCTACAAGTAGCCCCTCCCCCACCTCATTAAATAAAAAAACCTACGAAAACAGGTATTTATAAGCGTTCGCGGTTACGAGCCATATCATTTTTATTTCGATGGGGGCCGGGCGGATATATGTGTACGCAGTACGGCAGCGTGTATGGTCGAAAGCTAGTTGCACCTGCTGAATTACTTCGTATATTTCCGTCTATCTCTGTCCATTCTTCCATGTATCTCCGTATATCCCATACACGTTTGTATCGCGATATGACCAAAAGATATATTGCGGCAGCCCTGAACACAACTCACCTGCGGAAGGAGGGGGGGAGTTCTTATTGCCTCCCCGGTCCCAAGCATGGTCTAGTTTGTGAAAGGAAATGTTTGCTATCAGCTGTATCGGTTAATAATTGTCCCCGTGCCCATGCAAATTATCGTAGCTGCGCTATTTGGACCTGGGTACGAGACTAGTGTGGTGCCGAATTATTTTCATTTATGTTTCTTTTCTCGGAAATCCACAATCGAAAAATATAAATACATGCATTCAGTTTGTGCGCCTGCGTGCGCCAGCTGATCTATATTCACTATCTAACCGCGCAATAATCTGAGCGCTAGCTCCAGTCAGCTTATATGCATGAGCCAGCCAGACATAAACTGTAATATAATTCCGATCGTCTGTTTTAAAATCATACATTTGAAATGCACATATATATGCATAAATCTGAGCTAGGAGGCGCGGTTATGGTATGTCTCCTCCTTTTCCCTCTAGCTCTATTCCCGAGCCATGTGCGAAACCTTCACAGATTTGAGCTCCTGTGCTTCTTGGATGATAGTACAGTACTGGCAGCACAGAGCACACAGTATGTCGTTGCCGAGGGTCCCTTGGATCCCCAGGTGGCTACGGACCTTCTGTCTGATCCTGACGAGCGCGTACCAGTTCAATACCGGGACGCACTGTGACAGGCCACAAAGCCAGCAGTTACTGCCAACTTTCTGCGCGTTCTTTCCGAACGTGTAGCAGGGGCAGATGTATGTCACGCAGCACAGGGAGCAGTCGCTGAAGCAGCCGCATATTCCGTGAGACCAGTGCTTTGTGTGACTCATATCGTATATCGGCCGGGTTCTTTGGGTTTGCGAAAATGATATATCTCCGAAAAGAAACGGCGATGTGTGGACCTCCTGGACGCCGAGGTTAGACGGATTTGATTGTGCAATCGCAGTTTCATTCAATTCTTATATAATTTTGCCGCATGTATGCGTGTTATGCAAGTGCTTTGTGGGCAGCCTGTAGAGGAACAAGCTACGCTATGCACAGCCCAGCAACTTCACGATATACTCATTGTACTCACGCGGGCACTGCTGCATGAGCTCGTACATATTGAGCTGTTACAATGTGAATTAGTAACGAACAGGAGAATCAGCATGTAGTGATGTATACTAAAGTATAATAAAACCATTATAATTCACCTATCAATGGTCTCCCCCACCTGGGATTTGACAATTGCGGTTTTCAAAATGGAGCATTTTAACCAAATAAATCAAAAATCTTAGTCAATCCCCACCCAAATGCCCCATCTGCACCCGCACTGGAGGAGGTGGGGGAGACCATTGATTGGTGCAAAAAAGAAAGGTGGTAAATTATTTTATTTTTCCGGCGAGAGTTGAAAACCGTCAAATAAACATGCATCAGATGTTGCTGGACACTTCCTATATAAGGCCTAATAGGTACAGGTTTATCGAAGGGAATGCTTATTTGCTTGTTATAGTAGTTGTGTCGTTGCAGTTAACCCTCAACGATTGTCCCACGCGGAAAGATGTTAAGTTCTGCCTGTAAAAAAAAGACTAGCTTAGCCAATCGAAGATCGAGAGATATCGATCTCGTAATGAGAACATATCATAAGTGGGGTGGGGGTGTTAGGTATATGGCTTTGTTTTCTACCTCTCTCAAAATATGGAGGACATTAAGAAACATAGAAGAACATGTATTTTAATTTTTTATACTAAGACTGCACAGTATACCCTTTAATACTAAGACTGCACAGTATACCCTTGAAGTTTTACAAAACACTGATGTATACATGTACATTAAGTATATACACCACCTATATGACACCATACAGCAGTAAAGATAAACCATAGGGACTGAATTAGGTATGTGTACTAGTAATATAGGACGCTATTGTAGTACATTTATCTGACCTTGCATGCGGATAGGCTTATTAACTTTTGATTCATCCAAGTTACTCAGAACTGAATGAACTGCTTGTATCTATAAAGATTTCTTATAACTGTAATATGAACAATGAGATCCAACACTTTTAAACTAAAACTATCAAATTAGTAATAAAATAGGAAACCGCACAACATTTTGTTATACCCAGCAGCGAAGGAAATACTTCAAAAGGAATCTTGGTGACGTCAGCATGTTCTATCGGCCCATTTGGAATGTTTACAAAATTTAAGACACGTACAAGGCAAATATTAATCTGAACAGCCGCGAAAACATAAGTTACTTATGTGTGTGCTCTACCACAGGCATATTTCATTTATGAAAGACAATATGTGTCATCAACAACAGCATTACTCCGGCCCTGGATTGCAAGTACAGATACATGGGCATGCTATACTGATAAAAAGAATTTCGATTCTAGCATTGAACTGTGCCCGCGGTGTGTTAAGCAATGAGTGTATAGGGTATAACAAAATGCAAGGATTCTGTATAATCAAACTAGACCACATGTATAATCCATTTAAAGTTTTGCTTACAAAAAACGCATCCGATAAATTGCACAAACTTTTCTACAGAAATCTGTATGTAGAAGCGATGACAACACCATAATTCAGTAAAAAGAATCATATCCAGTGTCACATAATACTCACAAAATGGCACATTCATTGCAACCTCAAGTTTCTGTTAGCTTATACAATTGCAAGGTGTCCCATGGAGGGCCGCTAATGAGTCACAATATATCAACTTTATAACCTTGACTGTGTCAACCTGTTGTTTCCATCCTAAGATTTTCTCAGATAGTTTCCTGTAGCGCTACGTAATCCGCTCCTTTTCTAATATTTCGTTTCCTTCTCCGCACCCTGCTTCTTACTTTCATTACCTGTACGACGGCTATACCTATACGGGCCGTCGTACACGTAATGAAAGGTAGGGCGAAACGAAATATTAGAAAAGCGGCGGATTATGCAGCGCTACAGGAAACTATCTCGAGAAAATCTTAGGATGGAAACAACAGGTTGACACAAGGTTTGTTGATACATTGGTCACAAAGTGACTCAATAGCAGCCCTCCGTGGGACATCTTGTATAAGCTAACAGAAACTTGAGGTTGCAATGAATGTGCCTTAAAGTCGCATTTTGTGAGCTGTTAAAAGATTTTGTGAGCCACTACTGTACTGTATGATGCCTAGGGTTAAAAATTATTTGAAATTTATTTTCATATTAAGTGTGACCCAGTACATATTTTCAGAGTAGTAGAAATTAACAAGGAATTTTTTTAAAAGCGAAATAACCCCCCTCCCTAATATGTCACTCATTTTTTTCGGCCTATAAGCCTGGACCCTAAGGAAGGGCCGGCACACTCAATGATCGTTACTGGTGCTGTGCGTTATTACTGAAACAGACATGCAGTGACGAGATGTTGGAATAATATACGTGTTGAACTGAGGGCGTGACATGCATCGAAATTGATCGAAAGAGAAAACGTATGGAGACCATGCATGTTCAGCTTCTAATGAAACAAGAACAGTTTCTGATACGTGACGGGTGCGTTTTCGTGATCTATCGGGCCCTAGTCTCGTACCCAGATCATCACCGCTGGTGATCTCATCACCCGCGCAGCTATACCCATGCAGTGTCGGCCTGGGTACGAAACCACATGTTGCGGTCCGGCATCTCCTGCAGCATGCGGGGCTTTCCACCATGCCAGTTAATTATCCATGCATGTGTGCACGCAACTCACTACAGTTTCATATAGGCCAAATTATGCATGGCATGGCATGCATGTGCGGCTACACTTAAAATAAAAAACCCCTTCCGTCGCCACTGTTCAGCGCAGTGACGTGGTTGCCTCGTACACTAATGCGCACTTCCTGCTGGCTGCCGGCTACAAGAGACGCCCCATGCTGAACTGGATGATGATGATTAATGTAAGGGCATGTCAAGCTACTATTATACCATCATTGCATACACTACACTGATGAACAAAAAAAAAAAATTATAACAACCTAACTGTTCAACTACATTAAACTACTATTGCTAGTAATTCTTTTGACAGAGCTAGAGATGTACGTGTACAAATAAGAATTAATTAATGCAACAATAAACAACCATATTGATTCTGGATTTTAAAAATCTCATGTCTAGCCAATGTCAGGAGTGCTTACAAATTCAGCATAACACGACGAATACGGTGGACTACAGGGGGCGTGGTCTATCTCAAACAAGATCAGCTCGTTCAGGTTAGGATAAGGTTTCAGGACACTCACCGGCACATACAGGGTTTTCTGGGGCCCGGCGGCGGGCCAGTAACGGCCCAAGTTGAAGCCATTCACAAAGGCTTGACCTTTGACCCATCCGGTAAGGCTAAGGAAGGTATCATTGGGCACGAGGCCTGCAGAGAAGTAACCTCTGAAGAATGCAGTTGATAATGACTTGACAAAGCCGAGGGGCTGGAACGGTATCTTTGCTGTGTCGTTGAGAGGCACCGACTGACTGACCCAGCCCACAACAGGGTCGC
Organism: Eunapius fragilis; assembly: GCA_963681505.1. Classification (NCBI taxonomy): domain Eukaryota; kingdom Metazoa; phylum Porifera; class Demospongiae; order Spongillida; family Spongillidae; genus Eunapius; species Eunapius fragilis. Next base: position 415,655 of record OY811972.1, read on the forward strand.
CATTAAGCTCCACCCCATAGAGGATTCCTTTGGACTCGTTGATCATGGCCCCGAAGTTGATTCGACCCATGTTCTCCACAACCACAATCACCACTGTGTCCTCCATGAGTGGACCAATGATAATGCTCAAGTTGGCGTCAACGGACGCTGTACGTAATACGATGCCCTGGAGTGTCCCGCCCACATAGACCACACCCCTATCGTGGAGGCCCAGTAGAGATAAAGTTGACCCGGCAGGACAAGGGGTTAAGGTGGAGCGATACATCACGTGACCAAAGCTCTGATCGATGGCCTCCATCGTGAGGGGCGTGGGCCAGGTGACGTTCTTGGAGATCAACTGGGGGCTGTCCAGAAGCCATGCATACTCGGTCATTGCGACCCTGCCGTACGCACTCTTGGGGGTAGGGGGAGGTACGTACGTAGGCACGGGTTGGTACTTACCAATGACCTGACGTATCAACATGAACTTCTCCCACGGATCACCGGCCTCCGTGAGAGGAGCGTCGTAATCATAGCTGGTAGGCTCTGGTTGGAATTTATCGGACGTGTCCGCTCCATTCCAGAAGGCAAAGTTGGTGCCGCCTTCAAACATGTACATGTTGACGTTCGCGTTCAACTTCAGTACTGCATCCAGCGCGTTGGCAAAGAGGGTGGAGTTGACGGTCTGGTGAGGCTGTCCCCAGAAATCCAACCATCCCGTGTAGAACTCGGAATTGACGAGCGGACCGTGAGGCTCCACCTCCCTCTGAGCGCTGAAGCTCTGTACAGGATCCGACGATATACCAAAGTCCACGGTGGCATAGACAGTTGAATTGGGAAGACTGCCGCATTTCAGCACGTAAGGTGGATCGGTGGTAAACAGAACGACGCTGGGGCCGAGGAGGCCGCGAAACAGCTGTTCCAAATGAGCGAGGTAATTTTTATCGCATCCGTAGAAGCCGTACTCGTTTTCCACCTGCACGCTTATGATGGGCCCGCCGTTCTCGTACAGCAGCGGCTTCATCTGGGACAAGAGTACAGCGAGCCAACGATCGACGTAGTAGAGGTAAATGGAGTCGCTGGAGCGTAGCGCGATGGCGGGATCTACGGTGAGCAACCAGCTGGGGAGCCCGCCCATCTCCCACTCGGCGCAGATGTAAGGGCCGGGTCGCAATATGACCAGGAGTCCCACCTCCTGCGCGGTCTTGATAAACTGGACCACGTCCCTGTCGCCATCCCACACGTACACACCAGGCGTGGGCTCGTGGAAGTTCCACGGAACGTAGGTCTGCACAGCGTTGAGACCAGCCGCAACCATCTTCAACAGCCTGTCCTTCCAGTAATATGGAGGAATACGGCTGTAGTGTAAGCTTCCTGATATGTATCTGTTGGGTGTGGAGGAAGAAAGCAGATATATGCAACTGGTCGATGTGCCAAGGCCTTACCTGAAGGGAAGTCCATCTTTGAGGAAAGTATCGTTCGCGTAGTCAATTTTGAAAGATGGTCCAGCCACAGTGGTGATCGCGCCATAGCTTAGTACGTGCAGCAGTACGAGGAGCAGCGACAGAGCCATCACGTGATCAGAGATAAGATGTTTCAACCGGGACATAAAGGGTATAATTAGAACATCCATTAAAATGTACCGGAATGTGGTATCATTATCCAACCGTTCAGTATCGTACCGTTTTCTGCAGAACCGCAACGGGAGCCTTTACGAGGTGTATGCAGTGCGTAAACATATACACATGCAGATCCTTTCTGCACCTATCTATGCCCAACGTATGTACAAATATCATTTCTCTGACCGTCGGGAAGTATGCATATTAGGGTCATGCACGTGCGCATGCACGGGTGACCTCGTTTAGTCCAATTGATGCCGTGGACTTCGTAAACTTTTTCTTAAGTTTCTAAACACTTGGTAGTTTAGCGATCGCAAAAAAGTACGAATAATATCTATACATTTTTATACTGATCCCCCATGATTCAAGTGAGACTACAATGGACTTCCACTTATGCCAGCTCAAATTGCATTGTCGCTTGTGTGGATCCTTTTGTTGGTCCACAAGGAAGGAAGGAAACAGTTAAAGGCCAGTCATCCCGAGGGTTTACTTATGTTCAACGTTTGAGCTGTACTTATGCTTTGGACTGGGTTCTTTCTGCAAGCGTTGCTACGACGCGATGCAGCGCAAGCTAAAGGCAGTGAGTCAACATCGCCATTTCAACAGCCACACACATGCATACATGGTGCTGTACAGGTGGGAAGCTCAAGCATCAGATGATGGGTGCAAGGTGAGCAGCAAACGTTAACCTACATAATTTACATTCAAATTATAGCTTTGTGACCATTCTATAGCTCAACATGATGGTGGGAGACCACACACCCTTAGTACAACTGCTCCTAAAATACATACAATTCAACGTCTTGCACCAAACAAGAAGAATATGATAAAAGGGATACCTCTTGCAGCCATTTCAGTGTTGGATAACTTGAAATGTTCCCTTTGCTGTGACATCCTCCACAGGCCCATGCCATACTGTTGTATGTGCTGACTGTCTGGCCCAGTATTTGGTAAAAAATGGATGCCTGCAATGTCCATACAAGGGCTGCTGCACCAAACTGACTGCTGAGAGTCTCAATTAAGTCTGCTCCAAGCATCTATGTCAACTTGCTTGAGGATGTAGCTCTACATTGTCCTTCCTGCAATGTTGACATCAGGGCAGGATTGTATCAAAGCCACAAATGCAATGCAAGCTCTCCCACTTCACATGAGCTCTTACCTTTGTTAGCTCCACCAGCATTAGCAGCTCAATCCCCAATATCATGCTCACCACCAATAAATGGTGAAACATGCCAAGGCCAGGTTTCACCAGCAAGAATTATCTTCCAGTCCAGAGCCTGGTGTCATTACGGTTCCAACTGGAGGAAGGGTATGCATGTATATGACATGATTTTTGTAACTAGGCAATGATGAAAAACTTTTTTAGCCAATAACTCATGTTACAAACAGTAAGCGTCCAATAAGCAAGGCTAGCAGTAAAACACTATATCGCTACAGAAAACAAGTTCAAAAGGTGCGACATGTACTCACCAGTGATGATCCTACTACACCCTTCGGAGGAGATCAGAAGTCTCAGAAAGAATGAGAAGAACAGCTTGCTAAAGAATGCTGGTATAACCCTTGATATTTCCCCTGAACAAGGGGAAAATGAAGGAGCACCTGGCATATCACCTACACTTATAACAGCAAAACCACCCCCATATAAAAGAACCAAAAAATCACAATAACACCTGTTGGAAGGACTCGGGGGGGGGGGGGGGGGGCTGACCGCAAAACCTTGCAACTGATATCTCCATCGTTTATCATTTTTTCAACGTGCTATTCACATTGATCCTCCCTTTAGCTTCAATAAAGAATCGAATAACATTTGACCGAATCATATGTGTATACGATAGCGCGACCCGGTTGTCATGGCTCCATGAGATATGGTTAACTTTGTACGAATATCGAGAGCCACCTTCAAAAATAATTGAAAACTTACTCTGTCCCACGAGATGCTGTCACTTTGCAGCCGCACCGTGACCGAATGGTGTAAGCTGTACTCGTGGCACTTGTTATAATTGATACAAAACAGACTGGATTCTTACAGTATTCAGTCTATAAAGTTGCTTGTTGCATCTTTTAACAAACATCCAGATTTTTTACGCAGCTCGGTGAAAAAATGATATGCATTCATGCACATGAATTTGGATTGTCTATATTATAGTCAAATAAGCTTTTTTCTAATACCTTTACTTTTCTGTGTGGATGTCTTTGTTGCTTTTTATACTTCTCTAGCCATGAACTAGCACTCGAAAAACTATTTTTTCTGTGTGTACTGAGCCTAAACTTTCTTCCACCCATTCTAAAACAAGTCTGAAAAAAAAAAACGTCACGCGGTACATAGCTATGAGGACTATATTAGCACCAAAACTGATCTAGCTCTACTGATGTAGGAAAAACTCCCCCCCAAAGATACCAACAAAGGACGCGAAACACCCTGATACTCGCCCCCTCTGATGCATGGTTTTTTGCCTGCACTACGATACAGTAGCTGCTCAACCTATGCATCATGCAAGACAAAAACCATGTGTGAACATATTTTGGCCCTTGGTTTGAGTACAGACTGCTCAGTTGTCTATCTCTTACCCCATAAACATTATTAGTACAATTCATCCTTATACCGCGAACGGAAACTTTGCTTGTAAGCGCTTCAAACGATCTTGTCGGTTATACTACCGACTTAAAAGGTTGGATTTGTTCTTACGAGACGCTTGTGTGAAGTATATAGTTCTGTGACACCTCACAGGTGCGAGAAATTAAGACACGGGCTGTACCAAGTCGTTCAATATCAACGTATGGCACGCGCGTGACACGTTTCCAACCCATATAATCGATTAAGACTTCATTTTTTAATTCTTTGAACGCCATGCAAGGGTACATGATGTATGTTTAAGTGGGGTCAGTTCCTGACCCAAATGTTATAGCCCTCCATTGCATTTGAATCGTTAGAACCGTAAACGCTATTTTATCGACGTCTTATTTTCAAGACTTCATACTACACCACTTCTCTGTGGTAGAAATTTGGGCTGTTCCATTCAATGACAGTACAGGGGTACGGATGGAAATTTTTAAAAATTAACTGTGGTTAGCTTTGATAATCATAATATCCAGGGGGATTTATTAACTGTCCGGGGTGATTTATTGCCACCCAGGAAAGTTCAAATTTGTATCAAAACTGGTGATTGGATCATAGCAAAAAAAAATTTGAAGCGTTGATTACACTTACTGAGATGTATGTATTATAGTATTTGATGCAATATGAACTCTCCTGGGTGTGTATTGTCATCCTTACCCTGTACGGTCATTAAATGGAATAACCCAATACATTTTGGGGTCTCGTACGTACTCCGTGTCAGTATTACAACACCCCAATAGGGTTCGAACCGGCCATGACTTTCGGCAGGAGTAATCAAATCGCCGGTTTGTAGGTAATACCTATATATTGACTTGCTCTGTTCGTTAATTTCATCCGTTAAGGCGACCACACATTAGGCAACATGGTGCGCACAACACTATGAATTTTAGCAAAATTCTAGTAAAATATCAGTAAACTAATGTTTTACTGACAATATAATTGGATTCATTGAGTTGCATTGTTGCTAAGTGAATGGTGGCCTTTAGAAGATATTGCTGAGCGAAGTGCGTGCATGGACGGTTTCCCGCTTGATTCGCGCCAATGATTTAAGCAAGCAATCTATTGTATGGAGGCGGGTGCCTAAATCACTGGAGCGAATCAATTGAACGGTATTACACAGTCTCTTTGAGCAGTGAAGACTTGCTCCACCTCCAGCTGAAAATATTCACACTGTTGTATTTCTCAACATTTTTAGGTACATATGACCAGTGTTCCCAATAACCAAATAAGCCCTTGTCTCCAAGGATACATAACCAAGATGCCCCCGTATCCATGGATACCAATAAGCCATTTACTTTGGTATCTAAAAAATATCAGTGGGAATCAGGCTCCACCTCCCAAAGGTCTGGGGACCTCACACCCCTGACTCACTTGAAGTCGATACACTTGAGGGTCTCTGCCAGCTCCCCCAGTTCCACTGACCTCGTGAATGCTCCTGGTGCAAGTACTGTCTGAAAGGGTCAAAAACCTTGTGCCATTGATGGGAGATAGAACTTATCATACCACTTAACCTCTTTCCCCTCCCCACACCACCAACACCCCTCTTCCTCCTCCCCGTACCACCCCCTCTTCCCCAGCCCCACACCACCTCACCTCTTCCCCATCCCCACACCACCCCTTCCCCCCATACCACCCCTCTTCCCCCTCCCCATACCACCCGTCTTCCTCCTCCCACACCACCTCACCTCTTCCCCCTCCCACACCCCTCTTCCCCTTGCCACTCCACCACCCTCTCCCCTCCCCACATCACCACCCTCTCCCCCCCATACCACCCTCTTCCCCCTCCCCACACCCCCCTTATCTCTGGGCCACAAGAGTTGCAAGGAAGTTTGCCAACCGCCTCTGTACTAGAGCCAGTCTAAGTCACGCCCTTCCCTACATGTGGAACATCAGGGTAACACAGCCATGCCCCTCCCTACATGTGGAACATCAGGGTAACTCAGCCAAGCCCTTCCCTACATGTGGAACATCAGGGTAACACAGCCATGCCCTTCCCTACATGTGAAACATCAGGGTAACACAGCCATGCCCTTCCCCAAGTGTGGAACATCAGGGTAACACAGCCATGCCCTTCCCTTGTGTGTATGTGGGGGTTGGGGGGGGGGGGGGGGGTTTCACCTAAATTTAAAAATTCTGAGATGGTAAGTCTAGTACTTCCCACCGCCACCCTCTTTTATAAAGGTGCAGGGGCAATGTTTCACACACTTCCCTCCCCCCTCATGCAACACACCACTCCAGTACATACATCACCCAATCCAGTTCAACACACCCAGTCAGTCATACAATACACCAATCAGGTACATACATCCGACCACCAGTCCTGTATATACAACATGCACATGAGTGTACATACATCAAACATGCATGCGTGCGCTTGAGTGTAGGCCTATCGCGATAGTGTGATGGATTATCACCAGGCGCCTGCCCACACATGGGACTTGAGTCCTTGGACCTGAGCTCTGATCAAAAACCAACAGGAAAACCCTATATCAAGCTCATATCAGCGGACCTGATAAGTGCGGTAACTTTAGTTGAGCTATCCCAAAACACCCTCCGTACTCACGAGCTTCTATAGGCCTAGTATAACGGTGGCATACGTCTTTCAGATAGTTCAGGGCGTGAAGTTCAGTACTCAATGGATGAATTAATAACTTTTGCAAGTAAGGAATTTCATTACAGGGCGTAGGTCTTTTGATGGATGGTTAATATTCATCATGGCTCGGGTGAATGGAATCTCTTCTAAGATATACATGCTAGTAAGAGCGGATGTTGGGGTCAGTTCCGGTGGCCGTGGGGAGCAAATTGAATGATCAATGATGGCAGATCGGCTGGTGCGGCGTATAGGGATTCCTCGGCCCCTATTGCTGTTAGAGCTATAGTTTAACCGTACTGCGCATGCGTTAGGGGGCATCTCCAAACTATTTTGGAAAAGATAACGTGATTGTGACGTTTCATCATTCCCCCCCCCCCCCCCCCCCCCCCCTCCTCATAACGTCATTGATATACAAGGTTGTGGGAGTCCGGACGCCATTGTTTTTGTTCAGTTCATCTGAAAACGTCACGAGCCTGACCCCCCCCCCCCCTCCCCTAACGTCAAGATGACGTTATGGTTTCCAAAATAGTTTGGAGACGTCCCCTTAGTAAACGGGTACTATATGTCGCGGAAGGATCTTGTCGGAAGGGGTTCGGCTGAGGTCTTGCTGTATATTGGCTTGACATACGAAATGTAGAGGAGTTTATTAACGAAGCGCAATAGGTTAAAATTGAAATGACATTAATTTGAAGCTATTGAAGTGTTGAATTTGTATTTACATGCGATGGTAATTAATTTTTTGTCTTGAATTTTGTATAACATTGCTTTATTGTAACGCAGTGAAAAATAAAACTCGAATTCAGACTAATATTTAGTAATTTCCGAGGTCATTTAGAATTCATTTTGAAATACAATGCAAAATGACCGCCGATGTATGGGCGATTCATGCTTGTAGTGCAGCTAAATTTTTTTATGCGTCACATAAACGTACTGCATACACACACCGCGATTAAAAGTTCAGAAAGCCTTATAATGTATGCATGGTGCAAATAGCTCAGCCGGTAACTTATATAGTTCCAATCATCCCCACATTCAGCAATGGAACCCAATGGCATCTATCAGGCTTCCGGAACGACCGTAGATCCCGGATAGGTTGCAGTTGGTCACCTGGAAAGGGCTGCCTCCACCTCCTCCGTACGGTCCGAATACTCGCCCTCTGTTCGTCACGAAAGTGAGACTATCCACCAACGATCCGCTTCGTCCAAAGATTACATTTACTGTTTCACCCGAGGCTAGATCGATTTGGGCTGGGCTTCCGCCACCACCGCCGTAATACCCCGAGGTTTGGCCGTTGCGGTACACAAGTTGAATTGAGTCGATCAACCTGCCAGATCGAATGCGAATCGACCGCACTGCGCCACCTCGAGTGTTGAAGGCACGTCCTCCTCCTCCACCGTAAAGCGGGCTGTCAGACTGCACCTCCCTGAATGGTTTAAACGCGCGCATAAAATCAGTTTAATTAAATAAATCAAGCGAGCACATTTCCATGCATCATTCCTTAACTTACGTTACTTCTTCGATCCCCAGCTCCTCTGCAATAGCCACGAACGTTCCATTGGATTTAGTACTCTTCACAAGATCGGTCTCTTGAGCGACCGAGCCCCAAACAGCATCCCTTGCACTGCAGATCCCAAAGAGAAGAGCGACAACACCCGCGGCGTAGATGAGCATTCTGTATATACTACCTCTCAGTCTGGTAGCTTTGAATTGGAGTGTTCGGTTCTGGAGAACGATCCGCTGCTTATATATACATTCGATGTGATGCATGTATAGTGTTTGCTTCCGCCGCTTCTGTTTATTTCAGCCTGCCGGCCGGCTAGCATTCGTCAGGGGCGCGCGTCAATGCTGCGGGAAAAAATCCCATGCATCATGGACAAGTTTAGGTATATAATCCAATTAATTGTTTGTATGGTATTGCGGTCGGTGTGTACACATGTAGCAGCTGGGTACCACGTAGGCCTTGGCAGCCTGAGAGCCCATGCAGTATACAGAAGGCGCCGCTAGATTAAACGTATACATATATCATCGTCCCATTGCAGGTCAGTATACACTGCATGCATGCATGAACGTACAATAACTTAACCCTAAGTATACAGATAAGCATGCAATTGCATGTGTACATGTAGATCATGCAAGGGCGTAGACAAAGGGGTGTGTGTGTGTGTGTGGGGGGGGGGGGGGGGGGGGGGGGGGGGGGTGGGGGGTGGCAGGGGGGCTTTAGCCCCCCCAGATTTTTGCACTTGAGTTATTAAAATTTCTGAAGTCTTTAATAATCAATTGTAAGCGCGCGCTATTCAATACAGTTGCATGTGACACGCCACACGCACGTATTACAATCGCGTCACACACTTGTAATTGCTGATTGAGTTGGAAGTGTACAGCTCTTTGGTTGTGCGTAGTAAGTCAGGAGAGCAACGACATCGCCGGTATTCACAAACAAAACCCACACCAGGGGCGGATACGGCGGGGG
>OY811972.1:425132-525132 GCA_963681505.1 Eunapius fragilis
ACCCTAAGTATACAGATAAGCATGCAATTGCATGTGTACATGTAGATCATGCAAGGGCGTAGACAAAGGGGTGTGTGTGTGTGTGTGTGGGGGGGGGGGGGGGGGGGGGGGGGGGGGGGTGGGGGGTGGCAGGGGGGCTTTAGCCCCCCCAGATTTTTGCACTTGAGTTATTAAAATTTCTGAAGTCTTTAATAATCAATTGTAAGCGCGCGCTATTCAATACAGTTGCATGTGACACGCCACACGCACGTATTACAATCGCGTCACACACTTGTAATTGCTGATTGAGTTGGAAGTGTACAGCTCTTTGGTTTGTGCGTAGTAAGTCAGGAGAGCAACGACATCGCCGGTATTCACAAACAAAACCCACACCAGGGGCGGATACGGCGGGGGTGGGGGGTGGGGTTGGGAGTTGCAGCCCCCCCCCCCCCCCCCCACCATTCATATAAGGTGCCTCCCCCTCTTCCACTAAGCTGCCCCCCACCCCCGCTTTCCGTATCGTGCCCTGAAGTGTACAGCACACCCCTAGTCTCGTACCCAGACCCATGTGTTCACAGCTGCGGGTGGATCACATCACCGCTACGTGAAAAGTGGGTCTGGTAAAGTCCTATCAGGTAAGCTGCCATATTAGAGCCGATTTTTAAACTGACTGTACAAGTCAAATGTATCGTCTGGAGGACGTTTTAACACCACCAAGTGTCACTTCTGATGGATGCGCACCATACCATCAATTTTATAGTTTCCAGCACCTTTTGTTTTGCATATCCACTCGCACCTCTGGGGGGGGGGGGGGGGGGGGGGATTCACGATGAGTGCCTTTGTCTACGCCCTTGCATGATCTACACATGCAGCCGGTTGCATGCTTATCTGTATACTGACTTAGGGGTAAGTTATTATACGTTCATGCATGCATGCAGTGTATACTGACCTGCAATGGGACGATGATATATGTTTAATCTAGCGGCGCCTTCTGTATACTGCATGGGCTCTCAGGACTGCCAAGGTCTACGTGGTACCCAGCTGCTACATGTGTACACACCGACCGCAATACCATACAAACAATTAATTGGATTATATACCTAAAGTTGTCCATGATGCATGGGATTTTTTCCCGCAGCATTGACGCGCGCCCCTGACGAATGCTAGCCGGCCGGCAGGCTGAGATAAGCAGAAGCGGCGGAAGCAAACACTATACATGCATCACATCGAATGTATATATAAGCAGCGGATTGTTCTCCAGAACCGAACACTCCAATTCAAAGCTACCAGACTGAGAGGTAGTATATACAGAATGCTCATCTACGCCGCGGGTGTTGTCGCTCTTCTCTTTGGGATCTGCAGTGCAAGGGATGCTGTTTGGGGCTCGGTCGCTCAAGAGACCGATCTTGTGAAGAGTACTAAATCCAATGGAACGTTCGTGGCTATTGCAGAGGAGCTGGGGATCGAAGAAGTAACGTAAGTTAAGGAATGATGCATGGAAATGTGCTCGCTTGATTTATTTAATTAAACTGATTTTATGCGCGCGTTTAAACCATTCAGGGAGGTGCAGTCTGACAGCCCGCTTTACGGTGGAGGAGGAGGACGTGCCTTCAACACTCGAGGTGGCGCAGTGCGGTCGATTCGCATTCGATCTGGCAGGTTGATCGACTCAATTCAACTTGTGTACCGCAACGGCCAAACCTCGGGGTATTACGGCGGTGGTGGCGGAAGCCCAGCCCAAATCGATCTAGCCTCGGGTGAAACAGTAAATGTAATCTTTGGACGAAGCGGATCGTTGGTGGATAGTCTCACTTTCGTGACGAACAGAGGGCGAGTATTCGGACCGTACGGAGGAGGTGGAGGCAGCCCTTTCCAGGTGACCAACTGCAACCTATCCGGGATCTACGGTCGTTCCGGAAGCCTGATAGATGCCATTGGGTTCCATTGCTGAATGTGGATGATTGGAACTATATAAGTTTCCGGCTGAGCTATTTGCACCATGCATGCATTATAATCGCGGTGTGTGCATGCCGTACGCTTATGTGACGTATAAATTTAGCTGCATTACGATATAGATGTTGTACATTTGGTCGAGCAGTTGATCAACAGGCCACCAACGGGTCGACCGCGGATATCTGAACCCAGGCTGCGTTAGCAACGCTCCATGCATATAGGATTCCTCCCGACATTTTCTCGTGCCCTTTCCGGTTTGCATAACTCGAGCTATAAGAACGGTTTTGGAGAACGAGAAGTAGCACCAATCACTTCAAAATATATCCACAAAGATACACGTACATCACACAGTACAGCGCGTAATACGTTATTTGGTATTTCATTTACATGTATTAATACCCACGGGCATAACATCATTAGTGAATTATTAAATGTTCAGGCAGTAGAAATAAGAACCGTGCTGCTATAATACAGTGGACGATCGCTTACATGCACGGAAAAGTATATCCATCCGTGGAAAATAATTAAGGCACATTCAATTGTGGAGTTATAGAAAACTGTATTCTTAGTCCTAAGCCCTATTCAATATTCCTACCTGAACATGCGAATGGGGTGGTATACTTCTATGAAGTACTAAGCTATGTGCAATTGAATTTTAAGCGATTGCTTTCAGTACCAATTCGCCCTACCGCGGGTCTGTTGCATGCAGTTTACAATGGAATTCATACATCATGTCTAACACTATTGGAGGTGCAGGTTTCAAAAGAGCTAGATGGTATTAAAGGTTTTCATGTGCGCCGAGATGCATGGTCATGCGTGATGGTCCGAAGATTCTTGAAAGATTTATCATGATTCTTTGCAAGATTTCATGCGTGTTTTTCCCCTTGTGTGTATGTGTGTGTGTGTGTGTGTGTGTGTGTGTGTGTGCGCGGTGTGTGTGTGTGTTGTGTATGTGTGTGTGTGTGTGTGTGTGTGTGTGTGTGTGTGTGTGTGTGTGTTTTGCTATACATTTACACTCAGGTGGGGCATACTAGTATATGTGGAATTAAGAACATGTCATATGTGACCCCTCTTTTCTTCAGCTCGTGGTAAAATCTGGGCCAATGATTTGTCAAGATATGTGTATACGACCTGACGACACACTTTGGAATGTGCAATTCAGGGTTCTAGCTAATAATGTTTATTCTTAAGACATCCACTGCAGGAGAAGTTTTCAATTAGAGCAGCACCGTACACACCGAATTTACCCAATCACGTGAATGCTCTCGGTCACAATACATCAACCTCCACTTTATCAAAGCACGTGGTATTTAAACAGCTGAGTTGCGTGGATTGTGACCTTGGATTCTGACAAAGCATCGACCAATCTTGGCGTTGATTTTAACGCGAGCTGAGGAAATAAGGGTGAATAGTAATTGGATCACATATTACATGTTCTGCATAGGGGTAGGAAGCGGGGGGAAAGGGGGGGGGGGGGAGGGGAGGGTGCCTCCCCCCACCCCCACTTTTTGCGGATGTTATAAATTAACTTATTCGAGAAGCGAGATGATGGTGACAAGGAAGTGATTATCCATTTGTCCAACTGAGCATTAAATTGTGCACACGCACGTTTACACTCATATCGGAACCTACGCGAGTAGGTTCCATATAGGAATCCAACAGTATAATGAATGTCATTAAAAAAACGTCACTCACGTCTAGCGGGACATTTAAGAATCGGATCACTTCGCTCTTAGTGGCAATCGAGTGATATCAAAAAGGACAACAGTTCTACGTTGTATCAGTGTTAAAAGACGGTGTACTTTTAGAGAACAAAAATACTCGTCCCCATCGTCCGTACCCAGTCCCACCTAAAATTTCTCCTCCGTCGGCTTCTTATTCTTATTCTTCTTCCTTCCGGAGAGTATAACTCATGACAAGAACGTTTGTAAAGCACGCCAAGTGTACCAATCGCTTCAGGATGCGTCCGCAGGTTATCGTCGGGGGTCTGTTAGACGCCTAACTGTTCAGGCAATTAACTAAAGCGAATAGTACCTCATTTGGTATTCGGTTAAAAATACCCAATTACATCAGCTAGCTATTTTTAATTTAATAATAGCCACGTGTCGTGGGCGTGATTCAAATCCTTAATATTCCCGCACGCTGTGGAAGAGGTATACGCACTGAATCTGGAGCCCTTTAGGGTCCCTACAACGCCATGTATAAATGTCCAACCATAATGCCAAATGGTTGAGAAACGGAATGGAGCAGTGATATGCGATTCAAGGTATCATTTTCTGCATGACGCCTGTGCGTTACTCTCAACTCTATCATTCGTTATGCAGCTTGAAATGAAAGTCAAAACTACCATACACGTAAGTACCCGACACTATCGCATATAATTGTTTTGACCGAATTGATTTCTATACTATAGCTTCTTATATAGCATAACTTTCGAATTCTGTCGGTGGAACTACATACGCGATCAGATACTACGGTATACAGTCTACAGCAGATATATGTGAAGCAAGAGGCTCCAATTAGAAAGTGTCTCCCCACACCACCACCCTTACTGAAAAAAAAAGTATGACTCCAGCAGACATTAAGTATCAGATGTATGATTCCTTCAGGAGTCAAGTATCTCAATACGTATGACTGCTGCAGGAGTCAAATATCTCAATATGTATGACTCCTGCAGGATTCAAGTATGTCAGTATGTATGACTCCTGCAGGAGTCACGTATGTCAATGTATGACTCCTGCAGGAGTCAAGTATGTCAGTATGTATGGTTCCTGCAGGAGTCAAGTTTGTCAATGTATGACTCCTGCAAGAGTCAAGTATGTCAGTATGTATGACTCCAGCAGGAGTCACGTATCTCAATTTATGACTCCAGCAGGAGTCAAGTATGTGATGATGTATGACTCCTGCTGGAGTCAAGGATCTGAATACATGACTCCTGCAGGAGTCAAGTATGTCGATATATATGACTCCTGCAGGAGTCATGTATCTTGTCACGATAATTTTGGTCCGGCGATAAATTTGGTCCCGGACCAATATTCTCTGAGAAAATTGGTCCGCCCGGACCAATTTTTTTTGAAAATAATGGTCCGGGTAAGAAAAAATTGGTCCGGCTAAATTACATATGCCACGTGCATCTAAAATCGAAAAATGGAGGATGAAAAGGTGGAAGACGATCTCATTCAGGAGGTTTATACTTATTTGACTGTGAAACGGTACCCTGATGGAGTTTCAGAAGGTAGAAAGAGAGTGATAAGAAAGAAAGCCACGAAGTTTATGATTTCTGATGACGGAATGATGCTGTACAAGCATAAAAAGAAACAGAAGGTAACGTGTACCGGTGTATACGTGCCTATTTGTTTAGAGGAATAGAGCCTTTTTTCGATTAGTAACATTCGAAGGTGAATCAAGGTGAATGCCATCTCTGAGGATGACCCACCATCAGTAGGTGTATCAAGTCACTCTGTCGATGAGAATTCCAAGAGCTCTCCTCCAAAATCTGGTGCCATCTCTGAGGATGACCCACCATCAGAAGGTGAATCAAGTCACTCTGTTGATGAGGATCCCAAGAGCTCTCCTCCAAAATCTGGTGCCATCTTTAAGGATGACCCACCATCAGAAGGTGAATCAAGTAACTCTGTTGATGAGGATCCCAAGAGCTCTCCTCCAAAATCTGGTGCCATCTTTAAGGATGACCCACCATCAGAAGGTGAATCAAGTAACTCTGTCGATGAGGATCCCAAGAGCTCTCCTCCAAAATCTGGTGCCATCTCTGAGGATGACCCACCATCAGAAGGTGAATCAAGTCACTCTGTTGATGAGGATCCCAAGAGCTCTCCTCCAAAATCTGGTGCCATCTTTAAGGATGACCCACCATCAGAAGGTGAATCAAGTAACTCTGTCGATGAGGATCCCAAGAGCTCTCCTCCAAAATCTGGTGCCATCTCTGAGGATGACCCACCATCAGAAGGTGAATCAAGTCACTCAGTTGATGAGGATCCCAAGAGCTCTCCTCCAAAATCTGGTGCCATCTCTGAGGTTCCAAAATCTTGCACCTTTGGTGTCCATACCTCTGATGAAGACAGCATCAGTGTTTCGATTTGTGAGTGCAAGACCAGGTGCGCGACAAGACGGTGTCCTTGTAAGCAGATTGGTTCGTTTTGCAGTAAGTATTGCCACCCTAACCAAACATGTGTGAACAGTCATCAAGAAGCTTCTGAAACAGAACCCCTCTCCCTCAGTACAGAAGAAGAAACACCTGTTGAAAAAGTGTGGACTACTATAGGGGAGACAACGTTGTTAGAAGAAGAAAAGAGTATCCTGATGAACAGGGAATGGCTGAATGTTAAATTATTAAAGCTGGGATGCATCTTCTTAAAACAGCTTTTCCTTACATATCTGGATTTCAAGACCCAATGCTTCAAGTCACAAACACTTTCAATATCCAGAAGAGCACTGAATTTATTCAATGTTTGAATGTTGCTGGGATGCATTGGATCACAATAGCTACAGTAGGCTGTACTCCTGGAACTATAAGGGTTTACGACAGTTTGAATAAGAAATTGACTAAAGCATTAAAGAACACTGTTGCTGATCTTTTGCACTCTAGCACAAAGAAAATCGAAGTGGAGTATGTTAATTGCCAGTACCAGCAGGGTTCTGAGGACTGCGGACTCTTTGCGATTGCCAATGCTTGCGAACTTTGCTTTGGTGGAGACCCATCTGTTGTCAAATACACTCAAGACAACATGAGGAAGCATTTACTGAAAGCATTTGACACGTTGCGTTTAATGCAGTTCCCTTCAAAGATGCGCAGAGTCTCACAGCATGTGTTACAAAGGGAGTTCATTGATATCTATTGCACTTGCAGAATGCCTAACAATGGTCGGCCAATGATACAATGTGAAGTGTGCAAGGAATGGTACCACGTAGATTGTGTACGAGCACCAAGAAAAGTATTGAACAGTAGTGTGCGTTGGTGTTGTGGCTGTAAATAGCTTATTTTCATGTTGTGTATCTCATCCTCATTGTATTCATAATTAAACTAACATAAAATAAGGCCCGGACCATTTTTTTTAAAATGGACCAAAATTACCGAGACTATTGGTCCGCCCGGACCAAAAATTTCAATGATAATTTCGGTCCGGGACCAAAATTACCGCGGACCAAATTTCCAGTGAAAATCTCCATGCATGACTCCTGCAAGAGTGAACAATCTCCATGTTTGTCTCCTGCAGGAGTCAAGTATGTCAGGATGTATGACTCCTGCAGGAGTCAAGCATCTCAATCGATGACTCCTGCAGGAGTCAAGTATGTCAGTACGTATGACTCCTGCAGGAGTCAAGTATCTCAATGCATGACTCCTGCAGGAGTCAAGTATCTCAATGCATGACTCCTGCAGGAGTCAAGTATCTCAATCGATGACTCCTGCAGGAGTCAAGTATGTCAGTACGTATGACTCCTGCAGGAGTCAAGTATCTCAATGCATGACTCCTGCAGGAGTCAAGTATCTCAATGCATGACTCCTGCAGGAGTCAAGTAACTAAATGTATGACTCCTGAAGGAGTCAAATATGTCATGATGTATGTCTCCTTCAGAAGTCAAGTGACTCTTTGCATGACTCCTGCAGGAGTCAAGTATGTCAATATGTATGACTCCTGCAGGAGTCAAGTATCTCAATGTATGACTCCTGCAGGAGTCAAGCATGTCAGTATGTATGACTCCTGCAGGAGTCAAGTATGTCATGATGTATGACTCCAGCAGGAGTCAAGTGTCTCTATGCATGACTCCTGCAGGAGTCAAGTATGTCAATATGTATGACTCCTGCAGGAGTCAAGAATCTCCATGCATGACTCCTGCAGGAGTGAACAATATCCATGAATGACTCCTGCAGGAGTCAAGTATGTCAGTATGTATGACTCCTGCAGGAGTCAATTATCTCAATTTATGACTCCTGTGCATGACTCCTGCAGGAGTCAAGTATCTTAATATATGACTACTGAAGGAGTCTAGTATCTCTATGCATGACTCCTGCAGGAGTCAAGTATCTCAGTGTATGACTCCTGCAGGAGTCAAGTATGTCATGATGTATGACTCCTGCAGGAGTCAAGTATGTCATGATGTATGACTCCTGCAGGAGTCAAGTAACTCTATGCATGACTCCTGCAAAAGTCAAGTATGTCAATATGTGTGACTCCTGTAGGAGTCAAGTATCTCAATATATGACTCCTACAGGAGTCAAGTATGTCAATATGTATGACTCCTGCAGGAGTCAAGTATCTCCATGCATGACTCCTGCAGGAGTGAACAATCTCCATTTATGACTCCTGCAGGAGTCAAGTATGTCAGTATGTATGACTCCTGCAGGAGTCAATTATCTCAATGCATGACTCCTGCAGGAGTCAAGTAACTAAATGTATGACTCCTGAAGGAGTCAAATATGTCATGATGTATGTCTCCTTCAGAAGTCAAGTGACTCTTTGCATGACTCCTGCAGGAGTCAAGTATGTCAATATGTATGACTCCTGCAGGAGTCAAGTATCTCAATGTATAACTCCTGTAGGAGTCACGTATGTCAGTATGTATGACTCCTGCAGGAGTCAAGTATGTCATGATGTATGACTCCAGCAGGAGTCAAGTATGTCTATGCATGACTCCTGCAGGAGTCAAGTATGTCAATATGTATGACTCCTGCAGGAGTCAAGAATCTCCATGCATGACTCCTGCAGGATTGAACAATATCCATGCATGACTCCTGCAGGAGTCAAGTATGTCAGTATGTATGACTCCTGCAGGAGTCAATTATCTCAATTTATGACTCCTGTGTATGACTCCTGCAGGAGTCAAGTATCTTAATATATGACTCCTGTAGGAGTCAAGTATCTCAGTGTATGACTCCTGCAGGAGTCAAGTACGTCATGATGTATGTGACTCCTGCAGGAGTCAAGTATGTCATGATGTATGACTCCTGCAGGAGTCAAGTATGTCATGATGTATGACTCCTGCAGGAGTCAAGTATGTCATGATGTATGACTCCTGCAGGAGTCAAGTAACTCTATGCATGACTCCTGCAAAAGTCAAGTATGTCAATTTGTGTGACTCCTGTAGGAGTCAAGTATCTCAATATATGACTCCTGCAGGAGTGAAGTATGTCAGTATGTATGACCCCTGCAGGAGTCAAGTATCTCAATTTATGACTCCTGCAGGAGTGAAGTATGTCATGATGTATGACTCCTGCAGGAGTCAAGTATCTTAATGCATGACTCCTGCAGGAGTCAAGTATGTCAATATGTATGACTCCTGCAGGAGTCAAGTATCTCCATGCATGACTCCTGCAGGAGTGAACAATCTCCATTTATGACTCCTGCATGCAGGAGTCAAGTATGTCAGTATGTATGACTCCTGCAGGAGTCAATTATCTCAATGTATGACTCCTGCAGGAGTCAAGTAACTTAATGTATGACTCCTGCAGGAGTCAAGTATCTCAATGCATGACTCCTGCAGGAGTAAAGTATCTCAATGTATGACTCCTGCAGGAGTCAAGTAACTCTATGCCTGACGCCCGCAGGAGTCAAGTATGGAAATATGTATGACTCCTGGAGGAGTCAAGTATCTCAATGTATAACTCCTGCAGGAGTCAAGTATATCAGTATGTATGACTCCTGCAGGAGTCAAGTATCTCAATGTATGACTCCTGCAGGAGTCAAGTATGTCATGATGTATGACACCTGAAGGAGTCAAGTATCTCAATGCTTGAATCCTGCAGGAGTCAACTATCTCTATGCATGACTCCTGCAGGAGTCAAGTATGTCACTATGTATGACTCCTGCAGGAGTCAAGTATCTCCATGCATGACTCCTGCAAGATTCAACTATGTCAATATGAATGACACCTGCAGTAGTCAAGTATCTCAATGTATGGCTCCTGCAGGAGTCAAGTAGGTCAGTATGTATGACTCCTGCAGGAGTCAAGTATCTCTATTTATGACTCCTGCAGGAGTGAAGTATATCATGATGTATGACTCCTGCAGGAGTCTAGTATCTCTTTGCATGACTCCTGCAGGAGTCAAGTATATCAATTTGTATGACTCCTGTAGGAGTCAAGTATCTCCATGCATGACTCCTGCAGGAGTCAAGTATGTCAATATGTATGACTCCTACAGGAGTCAAGTATCTTATTATATGACTCCTGCAGGAGTCTAGACTCAATGCATGACTCCTGTAGGAGTCAAGTATTTCAATGTATGACTCCTGCAGGAGTCAAGTATGTCATGATGTATGACTCCTGCAGGAGTCAAGTAACTTAATGTATGACTCCTGCAGGAATGAAGTATCTCAATGCATGACTCCTGCAGGAGTCAAGTATGTCAGTATGTATGACTCCTGCTGGAGTCAAGTTGTCAATGTATGACTCCTGCAGGAATCAAGTATGTCAATATGCATGACTTCTGCAGGAGTCAAGTATCTCCATGCATGACTCCCGCAGGAGTGAACAATCTCCACGTTTGACTCCTGCAGGAGTCACGTATATCAGTATGCATGATTCCTGCAGGAGTCAAGTATCTCAATTTATAACTACAGCAGGAGTCAAGTATGTCATGATGTATGACTCCTGCAGGAGTCAAGTATCTCTTTGCATGACTCCTGCAGGAGTCAAGTATGTCAATATGTATGACTCCTGCAGTAGTTATAAATCGTATAATGATATCATGCTGTGTCTTACGAGGACAGCGTAGCGGTGATGTAATCCACCCGCAGCTGTAAAACATGGGTCTGGGTATGCACCCCCGCCCCCAACTTTTCGTATCGGGCCTGAAGCCCCCCCCCACCCCCTACCCCCGCTTTCCGTATCGTGTCCTGAAGTGTACAGTACCCCCCCCCCCCCACCCTCCCCGCTTTTCGTATCGGGCCTGAAGCGGACAGCACCCCCCCCCCTCCCTCCCCCGCCGCCCGCATTTCGTGTCGGGTCTGAAGC
The DNA here is from genome assembly GCA_963681505.1 of Eunapius fragilis. NCBI lineage: Eukaryota > Metazoa > Porifera > Demospongiae > Spongillida > Spongillidae > Eunapius > Eunapius fragilis. The sequence continues at coordinate 436,035 of OY811972.1, forward strand.
GGACAGTATTTCTACTTACGTGCGCCTTCCTCATCACCCCCCCTCCCCCCACACACACACTCCCTATAATTGGCACCCCTCCCCCTCACCTCTGGTCCCCTCGAACCGCAATCTAATCTATACATGCATCCGCATGTCACCACACAATAGACAGCTGCATGTTTTCGTTGACAACACGCTTACACGCTTTCCGTACACAGGGCTTGCAGGGGTGTCAACGCTTCTATGGTACCCCATGATAGCTGCATGTATACGAGCCGCAACACCAACTTTTAAATTAATTGGTCGTCCACAGAAGACGACCTCAAACCGCTTCGAACCGCAATCTAATCTAGATCGTCCGATTTAGAGATCTGCTCTGCCCAGTGTACGTATAGGGACATACGACGCGACGGACAACTGTCACCAAGTGTGCAAGTTGAATATAAACGTGACCACTATCCCGCTTGCTTAAAAAAAGGGCTCAAAAAGTAATCAACTAGGCCTAAACACCCTCAAGTTGTTGTCAGAAGCTATGGCGCGCAATTGATCGACTCAATTCAACTTGTGTACCGCAGCGGCCAAACCTCGAGGTATTACGGCGGTGGTGGCGGAAGCCCAGCCCAAATCGATCTAGACGTGGGTGAAACAATAAATGTAATCATTGGACGAAGCGGATCGTTGGTGGATAGTCTCTCTTTCGGGCGAGTATTCGGACCGTACGGAGGAGGTGGAGGCAGCCCTTTCCAGGTGACCAACTGCAACCTATCCGGGATCTACGGTCGTTTCGGAAGCCTGATAGATGCCATTGGGTTCCATTGCTGAATGCGCGGATGATTGGAACTATAAGTTACCGGTTGAACTATCAAGTTTCCCCCATGCATGCATTATAAGGCTTTCTGAACTATACTTTTAATCGCGGTGTGTGCATGCATGCATGCCGTATAAGTTAAGCTGCATTATAATATAGATGTGGCATGGGATTCATATATGGATCTAGAAGCTGGATGTTGTACAATTGGTCGAGCAGTTGATCAACAGGCCAGCCAAACGGGTCGACCACGGATATCTGAACCCAGGCTGCGTTAGAAGGTCCCATATATAGGATTACTCCCGACACTTTCTCGTACCCTTTCCGGTTTGCATAACTCGAGCTATAGGAACGGTTTTGGAGAACGAGAGTAGCACCAATCGCTTCAAAATATATCCACAAAGTATTTTAGAGGTTACATATAGACGTATATCCCACAATGCATGTACATGCAGCGAGTAAGGGTATTTCACTTATTAACAAGTAATAAAAACATTCTCTACACGAGAAGGTTGGTGGTATATAGGAATCAAAGGTGATGGTGGTGTAAAAAGCAAGGGAACAAGGCTTCTGATTGAAAAGGAAAAATGAAATAGACCTATATTAGCACGCACATTTAAATACGACAACATGCTGCTAATATAGGTCTATTTCATTTTTCCTTTTCAATCAGAAGCCTTGTTCCCTTGGTTTTTACACCACCATCACCTTTGATTCCTATATACCACCAACCTTCTCGTGTAGAGAATGTTTTTATTACTTGTTAATAAGTGAAATACCATTACTCGCTGTGCTATGGGATATACGTCTATATGCAACTTCGGAATGTGCGATTCAGGGTTCTAGCTTGTAATGTTTATTCTTAAGACATCCACTGAGGAGAAGTTTTCAATTAGAGCAGCACCGTACACACCGAATTTCGTGAATGCTCTCGGTCACAATACATCAACCTCCACTTTATCAAAGCACGTGGTATTTAAACAGCTGAGTTACATGGATTGTGACCTAGAACCCTGAATTGCCCATTCCAAAGTACACGCACGCATGGATTCTGACGAAGCATCGACCAATCTTGGCGTTGTATTTAACGCGAGCTGAGGAAATCAGCTAGGATGAATAGTAATTGGATCACATATTAGATGTTCTGCATAGGGGTAGGAAGCGGGGGTGGGGCCTCCCCCGCCCCCCACCCCACACACTTTTTATATAAAATAATATCAATTAACTTATTCGAGAAGCGTGACAAGGAAGTGATTATCAATTTGTCCACCTGCATGTGGATTAAATTGTGCGCACGCACGTTTACACTCGTATCGTCATCACTGTGCACACGTCTAGGTCTAATGTTTTAACTATCTGGCTATTTTTATACTATGGAAGTTATTAAAAGCATAGCACTTCCTGCAATAAGGCATTCACTGATACTTGCTTTGCTAGACATGCAGCAGGGCCGTAGACAAGCGGGGGCTAGCAAATTTGAATATGTCTATGAGAAAAAAATATTTAATGTGTTGACCATATACCGGGTGTGACTAGAACAATCTTATCGAAAGCGGCGTATTTGTAGTGTCACATAGTACCATAAAAATGTTCTACCCATTGATTTTCACCCATGCGTGCACTAACATTAGCAGCAGCGCTATATTAACGTTAATCATTCATTGTATGTATATAGTATTAAATCTGTTGATTTCGGTGGGAAGGCGTACCCCTAAAAGCGCGTGACTTAAAACGATGAATAATTGATGTGGAGGACAACGTGTACGTAAAATAGTATGGAGGTGTCGTTATTTTGGTTGTAGAAATCGAGATAGTGAGCGTTTCGGCCCAGGTTCGTATCGTTTCCATCGAAAAATGAAGAAAGAAGACGAAGATGGATTAAAGTGATTCGTAGAGAGGATTGGCAGCCTTCAAAACACACGAGTATCTGTGACAATTGAGTGGGACAATCTTGTGTTTGTATTGTAGGAAAGCCTGTTGACGATCCCAGTGATGTGGCTATGTCCCTTCACCATTCTCTTTCAAGGATGGCATGCTAGAGGAAGTATTTGATCAAAATGATGGCAGTGAAAGCGCGGCAGACGAAAGCGGGACAAAGAAGAAAAGTGATCGAGCGAAAAGGAGAGGTGTGCTTTATATTATCTCCGCTTCAGCTGTAGAGGGTCGTTTGCTAGTTCAGATGGAAATCATCAGTATGCGAGGTTTAGGGATGCAGCCCCATGAATAGCCACCCCATCTGCACCAATAGCTGGATCTGCTTACGTCTTAGCAACAGCTGTCATGCTGCCCTGCTTTGCCTTTGGCTACAGCCTACAAAAGCTGTGGGCCTACATGACGGAAGGCAAAGATACTGATGCCGATCGATTGCTATAAGCCTACTCAGAAGCTGATCCAGGAATTTTGGAGGGGGGGTGGCTGGGCTGGACCTGGGGTTAATAAAACGGGGTGGGTGCGGGAGGGGGATGTGCCCCCTCCCGATTCTACTACTGAAGGTATAGATATCTTATGCATGAAAACGTGTTTTCTATAGCAAATCCGACCAGGACCCCCGACTGATCACGGACAGGTGAGAATGGATTATTAACAACCATAATTGTAAATTGCCCTCATCTTATCAGATTCGTGATTGTTGTACGCATTTTATTGGAGTTATATGACTGGATCTATCAGTTATAGCTGAGTATTGTAACTTTCTCATGCAATAAAAAGATACAACTATATTCCTTATATTGATCATTTAAAATATCATACACTCGTAAACATATGTAGTACCATAACTATCATTTAAGGTGATCTTGGAATGCTATGCTAAGGAATAGGATTGCCCTGACATTTGCCCTAACAAGGGTCAGGTTCAGCCTCCCATTTAGAGCTGCAATGGCTATGCACTTGGGCAGTTCTGTCTTGTGGTTAGCTTCTGTACCCCAGGAGTCATATGTCTCCACTGCAAGTGGGATAGACAGCCAACCAAGTTCAACACATTTGGCATCATTGGACCTATGCTTGGGTACCTCGGTGGCAAAGGCTCCAGACCCTGCATGCTGTCACACTCGCTTCAGGTAAATTGTTATAGAAACTAGCGATGATGCATGTGCTCAGCATCCAATTTGCTGCAAGAACATCAGCTTGTCATTTGTTGTGCTCATGAAGTCCATATCCACTCTCCACCTCTACCTGAACACCAACACAAGCTCTCCAGTATGACTCCACAAAAACGTCCCAAAGCCTATTTAGGCAGGCGACCACATGCCCAGGGACAACTATAGCATGGTGAGAAAAACTCATGCCTAGCCACCACTGTATGGCTGTTTGAAACTCTAACGGGTCCAGTTGTAAGTTAAGCCATACAACAATTGCACACACACAAAATCTCATCATCTTCATGCATTGTCCAACTTCATTGTCCCCAAAACAGAAGTTGCATTGCCCATAGGACAGCAACTGGTCCAGGTTTAGTGAATAAATCACAACTTTCATATTATGTTTTTATGTTAATAATTGACATATTTGGTAACTTAGTATTATTATCATGCTGTTTAAACATGTGCACTGGCAACTATATGCTTACATTGATTTTTCTTTTGTGCTATGTACTAGTCACAATTATTATGCATGTATCAAAATAAACATCTGATCACACAAAAAAACAAAGCGTCATCATCTTTCACCCCTAATAAAATGGAAGCTGTTGAACAGAAATGCTATTAACCCTCAAACAGAAATTGCTGATAGTTCTCAATCAGTATTTTAGTATTTGTAAATAATTATTTGAGGAAGGGGGGGGGGGGGGGGGGGTGGCTAGCCACCCTATCCACCCTCTCTGGATCAGCCCCTGCTACTTGCTACATGTATGGACCTAGCGTATCGATTACAGATAGGTCTGTAGACATGTACACCGTGCATTCGTTTAAAAATTATGCACCTGTCATTGTAACATGGGTACCCCCCCACCCCATTGGGGCCAATGTCGGGATTAGTACGGGATTTGACACCGCTAATTGGATTGTGGCTCTTTCGTTTGGCTATAGACGGGCATTTGACACGGAAGAGGCGGATCGAGATCGGTGAAATAAAACAAAGATTTCTACCAGTTCTAGTGCTAGTACGGAGGCTATAAAGAAGGCTCTTGTGTGTATTGGACATAACAAAAGAGTTGTCACTTTCTCAACAAACCTAGAGGAAAGAATACGGGAGGCATTCCCTGATATCCTCCACAATGGAGAAAGTATTTATTGCAGGTAGAGGAAAATTGGGGGGTGCGCACATTCTTCGTGGATGTGCAACAAAAAGATGTTGAGGACGGCAGTATTGTGCAAGTTGTACGGCAGCAACAGGTCAGTACTGTGTTAACAAAGCTCATATCCACAAGCTACAGTGTTTCTTTCACGATCTTGTTCTCTTTCACCGTGTGTATGTTTGTATGTGAGTGTGTGCGTGCGAGTGTGTTTTGATCTTAACTACGCCCTTGTTCCTGTTCTCTGTATCTATATCATTTGTTTCCTCCCTTGCAATAACACGTTAATAAATTCAGGTTGGACCTACATGTAACTCATCTTTTACCATCACAACTCCTTCATGTTCACAACTGCATCATTCTATGGTAAGTTGTCATTTAATAACATTTATGTATTCTCTAGATGAGCATGATTAAAATACAGTTGATCATTGCATGACGATCATAATCACTACATTTTATTTCATTGTATATGGCCGACTTTTTTTTCATCGTCCAACTTGGAGGGCTTTCTATTCGCTGCCAAACCATCAGTACAGTCACTAATGCAACTGCCTTGGATTCAACCATCATTTTTACTATCCACTAGCTGATCCTGGGACTTCAGATCACGCACGCAACAAAACAGCATACGAAACACAATTCCCTCTAAAATCTGTCCTTAAAGGATGCCAATACCGAAACTGTTTCCCACATTCAAAATCGGACACTGTAGTTTTAGATAAGGGATCATGTTATACTTACACACCGAATTTCAGCGCAATCCACCATGAAATCCCCTAAAAACTACTTGTTTAGGGTAGTTAATGAAAATGAAATGTTATGCAATGAGGAAGTCACGTGAGCAGTTGTGGTTTTGTATTTTTAATACCAAAATGATGCATAAACAATATTCCGTAATTAAAGTCCATCAAATGTAAAAGTTATGTATGTTATGCACTGTATGCTATTAAAATGATTTTACAAAACTATATGTCAATTATTACATCCCACCTCCCAATAGTTCGATTCCCTTTGTGGGAGTGAAGATCATAGTTTGGATTCAAGTATTGAAAAACTGTCTAAATTGTACAAGAAAGAGCATCTAAACTCTTATAAAAAGTGCGTAAATGAAGCTGCTTATAAACTAGCTCTTGGCAATCCCACTTTGCTTTGTAGCAGAAATGAACTGTTTGCTAATGCACGTAAACGAGTTCATGATGATGGTTACCAATTTAAAAAGAGACAATCTCGATCTATTCAAGTGGTACCTCCTACTGAAAGTTCAATTGCTAAACGTCAGAAGTTAGATTCATATACTCGTGTTCAACAAATGCTTGAGCTGCAAAGCAAGTTAAACGACATTGAGAAGTCTATTCACTTTAAGGAAAGCAGCTGTAGTGTCTCTGAGCATGCAAGGAACCATAAACGTTGTGATGAGCTTATGGAAGAAATACGATCTATAAAATTGGAAAAGAACGTACTACAAACTGAATTATCTGTTCTAGAAAGAAAAAACAAAAAGTCGAAAATGGTATTAAATGAGAAAATCATCTTCTGAATCAGAGTTATCAGAATCATCAAGTAGCAGTTCCTCTTCATGTATACAATCACCTGCAACAACCAATGAACATACCCCTTTTTACAAGGGCTTCCCTCCATCCTAAATGTATCATTACTAACGTTTGCAGGGAGGCCGAACTCTGCAATTTTGCATAAATTTATGAAATATCGGAAGTTTCGTTAGAAACTTCCATATAGGATTTGACCCCGACTATGAATGTCATTAAAAAACGCGACCCGTCTGTAACAACACTCCCGACGATCGGATCGTGTAGCTTGTTTTAGCAATCGATCTAGAAGTCAAAAATGAGTAGTTTCGTTTTTGTTTCATGTCGTTGAACCGCGTGGTTGTTGAGAACAAGAGTGTACTGCCCGTCCTCGTACCCAGTCTCGGAACAAGGGGCGGGTCGTCTTCTTCTCCTCCTTCTTCTTGGCAACGCATAACTCAGGACAGGAACATTTCTAAGCGATGAAAATTTCACCAATAGCTTCAGAATCGGCTGGAGGACTCGCTTTTATATAATATAATACTTTGATAAACAATCGACTATCAGCCTCCTATGTCTTGTATAATTTAATTACGGTATCTAAAGATAAACGGCATGTGTATAAATGGGGAAGAAAAAAAATTAAGAAAACAAGTAAATAAAAACATTCTCTACGAGAAAGTTGGTGGGATATAGGATTTGATTATGACATGGGTGGTGTAAAAAGCAAGGAAACAAGGTCTTATCAGAAGGGAAAATGTCATAGTCCTATATTTAGCACATTTCTAGGGCATGTGTTGTTTGTGTGCTAAATATAGGACTATGACATTTTCCCTTCTGATAAGACCTTGTTTCCTTGCTTTTTACACCACCCATGTCATAATCAAATCCTATATCCCACCAACTTTCTCGTAGAGAATGTTTTTATTTACTTGTCAATCTGAAGGTGCAAGCTATTCAACTCCACGTAAGGGTATATATATTTCTTCTGTTGTAGACTTAAATTTGTATGAGTATTGCCAAGCTATGGCAGTATATTGTGAGATGAACCATAATGCTTGTAACCGAGTCTGCAGTAGAATGATAACAGCAGCTCAAATAATAATGGAAAATGGTATCTGCTCTCTAGCACATGTTGCTAAAACTGTGTTTCCGGTGGTAGTTTATCAATCTGAAAATGCAAAACAAAAATTTATGAAAATCCCTTTGGTAATAATTTGCACAAGTTCCTCAAACAGTGGAAAGTGTGAACTTTTAGTGCAGGAGTATATTCCTGGCACTGACTACATTAAGGTTGCTTTTATGCTAGAGCGTATCACACAACAATCTCAGAGTTCACAAAGTATAAGCAAAGTAGAATTCAAAAAACTGCTCAGTCTTGGTCAAACAGAATACGAATGTATGTGTTTGTCCTACAGTGTATTCAAAGTACTTGGTCTTTCTGCAAAGTGTGCAAAAAAACATTATGGCATGACACGTACGACGCAATGCAACGAACAGCTAGAAAAATCTATTCATGGCATGCAGACAGTTAGAGAATGTATTGACCAGATTAGCATTCTAAAAGGAAGGTCACTCTTAGAGTCAATGGGGTTTGAAGTGAATTGTGATAGTGAAAGTGACAAGGATAGTGACAATGATGATGTTGGTGAGGACAGTGAAGCCATCAGTGACAGTGATGTTGGTGAGGATAGCGAAGTCATCTGTGATAGAGTTGGCACAACGGGTGATAGTGATGTTGTTTAAGTCATCTGTGATAGAGTTGGCACAAGGGGTGATAGTGATATTGTTGAAATCGTCAGTGATAATGTTGACACAAGGGGTGATAGTGATGTTTGTGAGAATAGTGAAGTAATCGGTGATAAAGTTTGCACAAGGGATGATAGTGTTGCTGAAGTCATCAGTGCAGATAACGTTGGCACAAGGGGTGATAGTGAAGTTGGTGAGAATAGTGAAGTTATCTGTGATAAAGTTACTACAAGGGACAGAGATAAGACCAGTGCAATTAGTGATGATCAGACCAGCTTAGTTGATGCTCGAGAATGTTCTAACACTGCAGTGTCACTTCCAATGGATAGAAAGTGTCCAATTCAGACACAGTTTACGATAGCCTAGTTTCTTCCAATGAGCTAGATGATGCACAGAAAGCATTGCTTAAGCTGGAGAACAAATTTTAAGTCTGGGGACTTAAGTTATCCGGCAGCGTATATACCTTATTGTGAAGGTGAAAATGGAGAGGCGGCAGTCCTCACGATTATTGCGGCTACTCTCATATCGCTTCTGCAGCTGTGAAAACGGTAGGTACGCATTGCTTGTGTGGGTAGCAGATTGGCCGGTCTCCCTTTAACGACCAACCAGAGCAAGTACCTTGATAATTTAATTAAGACGGGTGCAAGGACCACAAGAGGGATATACATTTGGTGCAAAGCGTTCACAGTCAAGAGGCCTCAGCTAAGATTGCTCAAAAGAGAAAGGAAGCTGCTGCTGCTGCTGCTGCTGCAAATGCCCAGTTTTGGACACAGGGCGAAGGCACATCTGGCAAATACCCCCGACAGAACTGCATAGTCATGCATAGAGATATTCGACTCCTACAGGAGTCATACATAATGACATACTTGATTCCTGCAGGAGTCATACATGGAGATACTTGACTCCTGCAGGAGTCATACATCATGACATACTTGACTCCTGCAGGAGTCATACATTGTTATACTTGACTACTACAGGAGTCATGTATTGAGATACTTGACTCCTGCAGGAGTTATACATTAAAATACTTGACTATTGCAGGAGTCATACAGTGAGATAATAGACTCCTGCAGGAGTCATACATACTGACATACTTGACTCCTGCAGGAGTCATACATGGAAATTGTTCACTCCTGCAGGAGTCATGCATGGAGATACTTGATTCCTGCAGGAGTCATAGATATTGACATACTTGACTCCTGCAGGAGTCATGCAAAGAGATAGTTGACTCCTGCAGGATTCATGCATCATGACATACTTGACTCCTGCAGGAGACAAGTATGTCAGTATGAATGACTCCTGCAGGAGTCAAGTATCTCAATCTATGACTCCTACAGGAGCCAAGTATGTCATGATGCATGACTCCAGCAGGAGTCAACTATCTCTATGCATGACTCCTACAGAAGTCAAATATGTCAATATGTATGACTCCAGCAGGAGTCAAGTATCTCCATGCATGACTCCCGCAGGAGTGAACAATCTCCATGTATGACTCCTGCAAAAGTCAAGTATGTCAGTATGTATGACTCCTGCAGGAGTAAATTATCTCAATGTATGACTCCTGCAGGAGTCAAGTATTGTAATGTGTAACTCCTGCAGGAGTCAAGTATCTCAATTTTTGACACCTACAGGAGCCAAGTATGTCATGATGCATGACTCCAGCAGGAGTCAACTACCTCTATGCATGACTCCTACAGGAGTCAAGTATGTCAATATGTATATATGACTCCAGCAGGAGTCAAGTATCTCCATGCATGACTCCCGCAGGAGTGAACAATCTCCATGCATGTATGACTCCTCCAAAAGTCAAGTATGTCAGTATGTATGACTCCTGCAGGAGTAAATTTTCTCAATTTATGACACCTGCAGGAGTCAAGTATTGTAATGTATAACTCCTGCAGGAGTCAAGTATCTTAATGCATGACTCCTGCAGGAGTCAAGTATCTCAATGTATGACTCCTGCAGGAGTCAAGTATGTCATGATGTATGACTCCTACAGGAGTCAAGTAACTCTATGCATGACTTCTGCAGGCGTCCAATATGTCAACATATATGACTCCTGCAGGAGTCAAGTATCTCCATGTATGACTCCTGCAGGAATCAAGTATGTCATTATGCATGAATCCTGCAGGAGTCGAATATCTCTATGCATGACTCCTGCAGGAGTCAAGTAAGTCAATATGTATGACTCCAGCAGGAGTCAAGTATCTCCATGTATGACACCTGCAGGAGTCAAGTATGTCAGTTTGTATGACTCCAGCAGGAGTAGAGTATCTCTATGTATGATTCCTGCAGGAGTCAAGTACCTCAATATGAATGACTCCATCAGGAGTCAAGTATCGCTATGTATGACTCCTGCAGGAGTCAGATATCAGATGCATGATTTCTGCAGGAGTCAAGTATTTCAATATGTAATACTCCTGCAAGAGTCAAGTATCTCAATATGTATGACTCCTGCAGGAGTCAAATATCTTTTTTTATGACTCCTGCAGGAGTCAAGTATCTCAATATGTATGACTCCTGCAGAGGTCATATATCTCAATATGTATGACTCATGCAGGAGTCAAGTATCTCTATGTATGACTCCTGCAGGAGTCAAGTATCGTTATGTATGGCTCCTGCAGGAGTCATTCATATTGACATACTTGACTCCTGCAGGAATCATGCATAGAGTAACTTGACTCCTGCAGGAGTCATACATCATTATATACCTGACTCCTACAGGAGTCATACATTGAGATACTAGACTCCTGCAGGAGTCATGCATTGAAATACATTTAGATACATTGTATGACTCCTGCAGGAGTCAAGTATATCATTATGTATGACTCCTGCAGGAGTCGAGTATCTCTATGCATAACTCCTGCAGGATTCAAGTATGTCAATATGTATGACTCCAGCAGGAGTCAAGTATCTCAATTTATGACTCGTGCAGGAGTCAAGTATGTCATGATGTATGACTCCTGCAGGAGTCAAGTATCTCTATGCATGACTCTTGAAGGAGTAAAGTATGTCAATATGGATGACTCCTGCAGGAGTCAAGTATCTCCATGCATGACTCCTGCAGGAGTGAACAATTCTCCATGTATGACTCCTGCAGGAGTCAAGTATGTCAGTATGTATGACACCTGAAGGAGTCAAGTATCTCAATTTATGACTCCTGCAGGAGTCAAGTATGTCAGTATGTATGACTCCTGCAGGAGTCAAGTATCTCAATGCATGACTCCGGCAGCAGTCAAGTATCTGAATGTATGACTCCTGCAGGAGTCAAGTATGTCATGATGTATGACTCCTGCAGGAGTCAAGTAACTAACGCTATGCATGACTCCTGCAGGAGTCAAGTATGTCATGATGTATGACTCCTGCAGGAGTCAAGTATGTCAATATGTATGGATCCTGCAGGAGTCAAGTATCTCCATGTATGACTCCTGCAGGAGTCAAGTATCTCCGTGCATGACTCTTGCAGGAGTGAACAATCTGCATGTATGACTCCTGCAGGAGTCACGTATGTCAGTATGTATGTCTCCTGTAAGATTCAAGTATCTCAATGCATGACTTCTGCAGAAGTCAAGTATGTCATGATGTTTGACTCCTGCAGGAGTTAAGTATCTCTATGCATGACTCCTGCAGGAGTCAAGTATGTCAATATGTATGACTCCTGCAGGAGTCAAGTATCTCCATGCATGACTCCTGTAGGAATGAACATTCTCCATGTATGACTCGTGCAGTAGTCAAGTATGTCAGTACGAACGAGTCCTGTTGAGTCAAGGTTCTCAATGCATGACTCCTTCAGGAGTCCAGTGTCTCATTGTATCACTCCTGCAGGAGTCTAGTATGTCAGTATGTATGACTCCTGCAGGAGTAAAATATCTCCATTCATGACTCCTGCAGGAGTCAAGTATGTCAGTATGAAAGACTCCTGCAGGAGTCAATTACCTCAATGTATGACTCCTGCAGGAGTCAAGAATCGGTATGTATGGCTCCTGCTGAAGCCAATTATCTCTATGATAGACTCCTGCAAGAGTCAAGTATTTCTATGTGCATGACTCCTGCAGGAGTCAAGGCATCACAATGAATGACTCCTGCAAGAGTTACTTATGTCTTTGTATGACTCCTACAGGAGTCAAGCATCTCAGTGTATGACTCCTGCATGAGTCTAGTATCTCTATGTATGACGCCTGCAGGAGTCAAGTATCTCAATATGAATGACTCCTGCAGGAGTCAAGTATATCTATGCATGACTTCTGCCGGAGTCAAGTGTCTCTATGTATGACTCTTTCAGGAGTCAAGTATCAAATGTATAATTCCAGCGGTAGTCAAGTATCTCAATATGTGTGACTCCTGCAGGAGTCAATTATCTCAATACATATGACTCCCGCAGGAGTCAAGCATCTCAATGTATGACTCCTGCAGGAATCAAGTATGTCAATATAAATGACTCCCGCAGGAGTCACGAATGTCAGAATGTATGACTCCTGCAGGAGACAAGTATGTCAAAATGTATGACTCCTGCAGTAGTCAAGTATCTCCATGTATGACACCTGCAGGAGTCAAGTATCTCCATGTATGATTCCTGCAGGAGTCAAGTATGTCAGTATGTATAACTCCTGCAGGAGTCAAGTATCTCTATGGACGATTCCTGCAGGAGTCAAGTATCTCAATTTGAATGACTCCTACAGGAGTCAAGTATCGCTATGTATGACTCCTGCAGGAGTCAGGTATCAGATGTATGATTCCTGCAGGTGTCAAGTATTTCAATATGTAATACTCCTGCAGGAGTTAAGTATCTCAATTTATGACTCCTGCAGGAGTCAAGTACGTCTTGATGTATGACTCCCGCAGGAGTCAAGTATCTCTATGTATGATTCCTGCAGGAGTCAAGAATGTCAGTATGTATGACTCCTGCAGGAGTCAAGTGTCTCCATGTATGACTCCTGCAGGAGTCAAGTATGTCATTATGTATGACTCAAGCAGGAGTCAAGTATCTTCATGTATGACACCTGCGGAGTAATCTATCTCCATGTATGACTCCTGCAGTAGCCCAGTAAGTCATGATGTATGACCCTGCAGGAGTCAAGTATCTGCATGCATGACTCCTGCAGGAGACAAGTATGTTAATATGAATTTCTCCTGCAGGAGTCAAGTATTTCCATGTATGACTCCTGCAGGAATCAAGTATGTCATTATGTATGACTCCAGCAGGAGTCACATATCTCTATGCATGACTCCTGCAGGAGTCAAGTATGTCAATATGTATGACTCCTACAGGAGTCATATATTTCCATGTATGACACCTGCAGGAGTCAGCTATCTCCATATATGACTCCTGCAGGAGTCAAGTATGTCAGTATGTATGACTCCTGCAGGAGTCATACATAGAGAGACTTGAGTCCTGCAAGAGTCATACATATTGAGATACTTGACTCCTGCAGGAGTCATAAAAAGAGATATTTGACTCCTGCAGGAGTCAAGTATCATTTTGTATGGCTACTGCAGGAGTCAAGTATCTCATGGAGATACTTGACTTCTGCAGGAGTCATACGTATTGACATACTTGACTCCTGCAGGAGTCATGCATAGAGTTACTTAACTCCTACAAAAGTCATACATCATGACATACTTGACTCCTACAGAAGTCATTCAATGAGACACTTGACTCCTGCAGGAGTCATGCATTGAGATACATTGAAATACTTTGCATGACTCCTGCAGGAGTCAAGTATGTCATTATGTATGACTCCTGCAGGAGTCGAGTATCACTATGCATGACTCCTGCAGGATTCAAGTATGTCATTATGCATGACTCCTGCAGGAGTCAAGTATCTCAATGTATGACTCCTGCAGGAGACAAGTATGTCAGTATGTATGACTCCTGCAGGTGTCACGTATGTCAATATGAATGACTCCTGCAGGAGTCAAGTATATCTGATTGTATGACTCCTACAGGAGTCACGTATGTCAGTATATATGACTCCTGCCAGATTCAAGTATCTCAATGCATGACTCCTGCAGGAGTCAAGTATGTCATGATGTATGACTCCTGTAGGAGTCAAGTATCTCTATGCATGACTCCTGCAGGAGTCAAGAATGTCGATATGTATGACTCCTTCAGATTTCATGTATCTGCATGCATGACTCCTGCAGGAGACAAGCATGTTAATATGTATGATACCTGCAGGAGTCAAGTATCTCTATGTATGACTCCTGCAGGAATCAAGTATGTCATTATGAATGACTCCAGCAGGAGTCGAATATCTCTATGCATGACTCATGCAGGAGTCAAGTATGTCAATATGTATGACTCCCACAGGAGTCAAGTATCTCCATGTATGACACCTGCAGGAGTCAAGTATCTCCGTGCATGACTCCTGCAGGAGTGAACAATCTCCATGTTTGACTCCTGCAGGAGTCAAGTATGTCAGTATGTATGACTCCTGCAGGAGTCAAGTATCTCAATGTATGACTCCTGCAGGAGTCGAGTATATCAGTATGTATGACTCCTGCAGGAGTCAAAAAAACTCAATGTATGACTCCTGCAGGAGTCAAGTATGTTACTATACATGACTCCTGCAGGAGTCAAGTATCTCAATGAATGACTCCTGTAGGAGTCAAGTATCTCAATGTATGTCTCCTGCAGGAGTCAAGTATGTAATGATGTATGAGTCCTGCAGGAGTCGAGTATCTCTCTGCATCACTCCTGCAGGAGTCTAGTTATTTAATATTTATGACTCCTGCAGGAGTCAAGTATCTCAATGTATGACTCCTGCAGGAGTCATTTATGTCATGATGTATGACTCCTGTAGGAGTCAAGTATGTCAATATGTGTGGATCCTGCAGCAGGAGTCAAGTATCTCCATGTATGATTTTTGCAGGAGTCAAGTATGTCATGATGCATGACTCCTGCAGGAGTCTAGCATCTCAATGCATGACTCCTGCAGGAGTCAAGTATCTCAATGTATGTCTCCTGCAGGAGTCAAGCATCTGCTGCAGGAGTCTAGCATCTCAATGCATGACTCCTGCAGGAGTCAAGTATCTCAATGTATGTCTCCTGCAGGAGTCAAGTATGCCATGATGTATGAGTCCTGCAGGTGTCGCGTATCTCTATGCATGACTCCTGCAGGAGTCAAGTATGTTATTATTTATGACTCCTGCAGGAGTCAAGTATCTCCATGTATGGCACCTGCTGCAGGAGTGAACTATCTCCATGTATGACTCCTGCAGGAGTCAAATTTGTCAGTATGTATGACTCCTGCAGGATTCAAGTATATCAATGTTTGTCTCCTGCAGGAGTCAAGTATGACATGATGGATGAGTCCTGTAGGAGTCGAGTATCTCTATGCATGACTCCTGCAGGAGTCTAGTTATTTAATATTTATGACTCCTGCAGGAGTCAAGTAACTCCATGGATGGCACCTGCAGGAGGGAACTATCTCCATGTATGACTCTCGCAGGAATCAAGGATGTCAGTATGTATGACTCCTGCAGGTGTCAAGTATCTCAATGCATGACCTGCAGGAGTATCTCAATGTATGACTCCTGTAGGAGTCAAGTATGTCATGATGTATGGCTGCTGCAGGAGACAAGTATCTCTGTGCATGACTCCTGCAGGAGTGAAGTATGTCAGTATGTATGACTCCCTTGGGATTCAAGTATCTCAATGCATGACCCCTGCAGGAGTCAAGTTTTTCATGATGTATGACTTCTGTAGGAGTCAAGTATCTCTATGCATGACTCCTGCAGGAGTGAAGTATGTCAATATGTATGACTCCTGTAGAGTCAAGTATCTCAATGTATGACTCCTGCAGGAGTCATGTATTACTATATATATGACGCCAGCAGCAGTCAAGTATCTCAATATGCATGACTCCTGCAGGAGTCAAGTATCTCTATATGCATGACTCCTGAAAAAATGTAAAGATGTATGACTCCTGCAGGAGTCGAGTATGTCAATAAGTATGGATCTTGCAGGAGTCAAGTATCTCTATGCATGATTCCTGCAGGAATCAAGTATCTCATTGTATGACTCCTGCAGGTGTCAAGTATTTCATGATGTATGATTCCTGCAGGAGTCAAGTATCTCTATGCATGACTCCTGCAGGAGTCAAGTATGTCAATACGTATGACTCCTGTAGGAGTCAAGTATCTCAATGCATGACTCCTGCTTGAGTCAAGTATCTCATTGTAGGACTCCAGCAGGAGTCGATTATGTCATGATGTATGGCTCCTGCAGGAGTCAAGTATCTCTATGCATGACTCCTGCAGGAGTCAAGTATGTCACTGTGTATGACTCCTGCAGGAATCAAGTATCTCAATGCATGACTCCTGCAGGAGTCAAGTATGTTATGATGTATGACTCCTGCAGGAGTCAAGTTTCTCTATGCATCACGGTGTAAAAAGGGTTGTTATACGATACTGTATAACGGTGCGTATGGAGACGTTATACGCAGTATTGCCGCATTAACGTCTCCATACACACCGTTATACATATGTTGTACGCTGCTAATTAATGTTATACACAGCGTTTTACAACCCCTTTTACACAGTGCATGACTCCTGCAGGAGTCAAGTATCTCCATGTATGACACCGGCAGGCGTGAACTATCTCCGTGTATGACTACTCCTGGATGAGTCAAGTACGTCAGTATTTATGACTCCTGCTGGAGTCAAGTATCTCAATGTATTACTCCTGCTGGAGTCAAGTACGTCATGATGTTTGACTCCTGCGGGAGTCAAGCATCTCTATGCATGACTCCTGCAGGAGTCAAGTATGTTAATATGTATGACTCCTGCAGGAGTTAAGTATCTCCATGCATGACTCCTGCAGGAGTGAACAATCTCCATGTATATGTCTCCTGCAGGAGTCACGTATGTCAGTATGTATGACTCCTGCAGGAGTCAAGTATCTCCATGTATGACTCCCCCAGGAGTCAAGTATGTCAGTATGCATGACTCCTGCAGGAGTCAAGTATCTCTATGCATGTTTCCTGCAGGAGTCAAGTATGTCAGTATGTATGAGTCCTGCAGGAGTCAAGTATATCCATGTATGACACCTACAGGAGTCAAGTTTTTCAATCCGTTTTTCGGAAGGGGCCATTGCCCCCTAACCTTTTTTTAAAGGGGGGGGGGGGAGGGGGGGGGGGGGAAGAAGTAGTCTAGCATCCAGACCCCTCTTGTATGTTAACATCTGTTGAAAGTTTATATCACTTGTGCATAGGTTTAAAATTGAGGTCAGATTGATCCCTCCCCCCCCCCCCCCCCCCCCCCCGCGCTATAGGCATGCCTATGTATTTGTCCCATGCCACGCCTTTAAATCAACTTCCTACTCATCAAATGTGTAACAGTACTCCCTGTACTCTCGTAAGCCCAGGGTACGGTGGCAATGCAGACATGCTGATGTGTGCATGTAGGAGAGGAACTATAAGATAATCCATTCTGCACTATACACCACCATTCGTTCCCAGATGTCCACACACACTCGTACACACACCAAACTTCTACCGAACCCTTCAGCTCTGCAAGGGAAGGGCATTGACCATTTTGCCAACTTGTTGACCCCCCAGTATCTATTAGTATTCTGCACTGAAAGAACGAGTAGGAGTGTGTGTTCCTTCTCCGTCCCCCACAATCACTCCAGCTTGACATTGACACATTGGTTTGTACTGGACCTACTTGGGGTTGTGTGCATGTGTGTATGTGTGTGTGCGTGTATTTGCGCGTGTTTGCGTGTGCATGTGTGTGTAGTTTGACATGTTGCCCATGCCATTGGGAACCATTTCATTAACCCTCTTTTCCCATTCAATAGATTATCATCCACTATGGCAATGAGGAAATGAGAAATCCTGTGCAGCTGTTCTTAGAAGCTATGAGTGTTTGCATTGTGAAACTCTGTAGTTCCATTCGTATTGCCTTCTTGTGAACACACTTGTTTTATATAGTTGTATGGCTATTGACTATTTAAAAGTTGTTATCGATAATAATCTTAAAGGCATATGCACTGACAAGTTTAAATGACACAGGCAGATCTTTTCTGGTACCGTCAGTGACTTCGGCAATGTCATATCAGAACAGCCTTAGGGGTTGTGGCTCTTGCCAACCACTAAGAATTAACTACACTGCAACCGTATCTGGTGTTGGCAGGATGGCAATGTAGCTATAGTAGCTAAGGGGGTGGGGCACACAATTGTGTTACTATTGAACATGACTTAAACCATGGTGAAGGGTTTCCCCTACTCAGGGACATTGATAGAAAGGTCCCCCCTCCCCCCCCCCTCTTCCCCTCTACCATATATTGCCAACCAATGCATCAGAGGCTGTTCTATACATGGGGGTAAATATTCACTGTCCATTGCTGGGATCAGGTAATAGCAATGTTACGTCATTTGTCCCCTCCCCCCTGCCCTGCTGCATATTGCCATGCTCACAGACAATGAGAAAATATTATTGCTGGAGGAATAGAAATAATGTTGTAGCATGGTAATATGCATATGTTAAGGGTGGGGGGGGGTGGATTATACATGCCAACTGGCTTTTGTGTGGACAGTGAATGGTTTCCCTCTCAGGAACATGGATACCACCGATACAGCAGTATACCCCTCCACCCCCACCCCCATCCCCCGCCAAGTAAGAACTAAATATTCGCAGCTGATATATGTTGTGCTGATGCTACGAACATGTGCAAAGTATAAAGCGGCTCAGGCTTTATCCCACATCCCTCCCAACTATCAGTTACCCATGCCCACAGCATTAAAATTATGCACCCCTTCCTCCTCTTTGCCCCCCCCCCTCCCCCCCTGCCCCTCGCAAAAACAATTCTGGATCGACCCCTACTCTAAAGTTTAGGTAGCTCAGGTGGGGAAGGAGGAGGTGGGGGGGAGGGGAGGGGCTTGCCAACTGACTCATGAAAAATTGCAACTACCTGCTTGCAATGGACAGCTACTTAGGAACATGAGTAGGTATATAGCATACATGTATTCATGAGTTGGGGTATATGCCACTTCAATATTTCTACCACCTGACTGCATCATCATCACTGCCATCACACACTTGCACTCTTGAGTGCAGAGGGGGTGGGGCTAAAGGGGCTGGGTCTCGAGGCTAAGCATAGTAAGCTCAGTTGTGATCTTAGTTAATAATTCATCATTCAGGAGATAACTGGGGAGTGGAATTAACTTCCATGCCACACCTTTCAATTTACAACACTCCAGAAATTATTTTGCGATGGGGGGCGGGGGGGGGGGAGGCGAGAGGCTAACTAATTAAACACGTTATAAAAGTGGAGGACGAAGCTCCATGCAGCCGCTATTTACTGTTACTTCGGCACATATTCGTTGCGTTCGCTCATTTTTCGTATCATCATCGTGCTACGTCACCGCTCCTGTAGCTATGTATTAAGTGAGACGGTTGGGGGGGAGGGGGGTTAATTGGGGGGGGGGGGGGGGGGGGGGCAATAAAAAACAGGTGAGCGCACTCATATGGAGCGTACATGCGGCGAGAAGTTGTTTCCTCACTTCGTGCTTTCGAGCTCCAACACGCGTGATCTTCACAGAGATGGAGGCAAAGAACGCATATTTTCCTTGCGTATAATACCATTCGTTACCTAGCTCTATATATAATAGCTAGCCTGGTGATGACAGTTGCTGTGTGTTACTCATATAGCTGATCGTAGCACAACCAGGGATAACATCTCTGACACAACGTACCGTCTCACTTAATATACATAGCTACAGGAGCGGTGACGTAGCAAGTAGATGTACCAAGGAAACATGCACGGTCGAGCATACTCTGGCGTGCATGCGCAGCCGCGTACATATATGCTGTCCTATAAGCCTGGCCGGACAGTGGTAGCGTATGCACAGGTATTAATACCTGTACATTCACCACCACCGGGTAACAAAGTTTACTTGGTCAACGTTACGACGTACTATTCAATGTACTTGTATGCATGCACAATGAGACAAAACTCCGTTTTGAAAGGGATGGGTGCACGTTTTAAAATTTACATTCTATTTTTTCCTGTATGCTATTTAGGTTTAAGTGCTCTACTCCCAGTCTTTGGTATTAAATTGTGCGCGATAGCCCATAGACGCCAAGTACAATAATTTATTACGCGAATTACGGATCGACGCAATTGCAGGCCATGTCTTGCCCAATACAAACAGTAGGGGAGGGCGGGGGGGGGGGGGGGGGGGGGGGGGGGGGGGGATATACGATACCTAGCGGAAAAAAGGGAGGGGAAAGAACCTCTTTCATACATTTGTGTATATTGGTAGACTCATGCCCCTTGAAATAGTAGAGAATCTCGCAATTGTTTATTGCATGAACACCATTCCACATGAATGACGCAAGGAGCAGAAAATTTTACTTTAGGGCATAGTCTCTATAAAACGCTACGATCCATAAAAACGCTACGTCCCTCAAACGCTACGTTCCCAAAACGCTACGCTAGTCCCACGCAAATTGTACGCCAACGTTAATTGCGTGCGACGTAACGCCACACAAACGTTACGTGTACTTTTTGTGACCGCTACTATAACTTTTTTCCCATAGAGATGTATGGACGCACTGTGCAAAAAATAGGATATACGCTATTGTATATTTTGCGTACATTTCGAGTATACGCATGAATATACGCGTGCGTATACGCGAAATATCCCACTGGTATATTTTGCGTATAGAACCAATTTCGCACTGCGTATATTTCGAGTATCCTCAAATGTATCACGTGCGCTTATGGAGGATTCTCTAATTAATGTCTCCGGATACTACACTGTACCTACGTTGACCGTATACTGTATTGGGTACGCTACCCGATTATGTTCGTTGTATACTGGCTTGATTAGTATTAAAATTATTATCAATATTAAATAAAGCAATACAATCAATAGACAACGTTCAAGCTCTCCAGCCATCCAGGAAGGAGATACTCCAGTAGTGGCCCTCCAACCCGCCGTTGCCACGAGTTGCTCAGAAATCCATTGCAACTTCTTCTAACGAAACGCGCGGCAGTAGTTGAGCGTAGGCTTCAAACTGCTTCCCTGTACTGTCACCATAGTCCATATAGCTACAGCAAACATATCGAGAAATTGGCGGTCAAAAGGATTACGCGGTATTCGGTCATTGCGTAATTCGGTGTCCATAGAAAATGTATGGACGCATTCAGAAAACTGCATCTAACTGCAGAAAAAAAAATTATATTGACTAGGTGCTCTCGGATTTGTAATGTGGGGACTATTTGGCATATTTTGAGTAGTTTTTCGCACCTTAGGTACTTATATCCGCACTTCCACATTAATTATGCAAGGTTTCCAATGTCCATTCATTTTATCTCATTTCGTTATTCAGTCATCAATAGTTTCCCAACCAAATGATAATTTCGTTAGGTGCCAACGGATTATATGAGAGCAGTAAGTGTACTTATTTATCATCATTTTTTCAGAGCTTAGGGCCTTCAAATCGCACTTCCGTTGAATGGTTAGTGAGATACACCCCGCATACAAGACGATCATCACGTGCCCCTTATCATCAGTCGGCCGTGCCCAGACCTAGCTGTTTTTTGATGTTGTAGTTAAATGACCAATAATTATTGCTATGTACTGACTTAGCATCATGACCACATGTAGGAGTGGCTAGGTGGCACTAATCGGGAAAGACGGAGGTTGCGATTACACAAAGGAGTTTGCCACTCAGAGAATCGACACGGGCATACAACCAGACTTATTACGGAAGGATCTTGTAAGTCTCAGAGTACTAGTTAAGTAGCATGAATGCAAAACGTATATTGGATGGTAGTGACTGTTCGTAATACGCTAAAAGGTTATATACCGGAGCGGTAGTACATGTAAGAGCTTACACGTAGAGGTAACGTCTGGTACAAACGGCGGGAGCATCAAATATACAAGAGCTGCCATATTTCTATACGACTGACGGTACGCACTTTATTGACCTTTCCCATTGAAAATGAATGCATCATAAAAGATTGAATACTTCTAACTTTGCAAAAGCTAGTCCGACTTTAAGTTTAGGTGCATTAGATTTGTGCCAACTGCAGCATTTGAAAACTACCATGTTTTCTCGTACAATGTCCCATGTGTGAACATACATGTACATGTATATGTACATGTATGTATAGATGTATATATGTATGTGTGTGCGTTTATGACTAAGTATGTGTGTGTGACAGTGTTTATGGCTATGTGTACATGTGTGTTTTATGTGCACGTATGTGTGCATGTGTTTTATTTGTATGTGTGTACGTATATGTATATGTGTGTATGTGTACATGTATGTGTATATATGAATTAGTGTTATCTATGGCAACACCTCACCATATTAAAAAGTCTCCCGTGATCCTCCACTTTACTATACCAACTGCCTCATTCCAGGCCAGGTATGTGTAAAAGTCCGTACTTCCCTTCAGCACCTTATCGCTCATGTGTGTGTGTGTGTGTGTGTGTGTGTGTGTGTGTGTGTGTGTGTGTGTGGTGTGTGTGTGTGTGTGTGTGTGTGTGTGAGTGAGTGTGTGTGTGTGTGAGTGTGTATGTGTGTGTGAGTGTGTGTGTGTGTGAGTGTGTGTGTGTGTTGTGTGTGTGTGTGTGTGTGTGTGTGCTACCCCTTATACCTACTTCACAAGCCTGAAATTAATTGTAGTGTAATTGGGGGAAGGAGGCTAGGGACACATTTTCCTGTCTAGCCACCCAGCTTTGCCATATTGGGTCTCCAGAATCAAAATGCAGCTTTGTGTATGAAACATACAGTAGGTTTAACCTCACCTTGACTAGGTCTCTTGTAAGAGCAATTATGGCCCGGACTCTCGTAGCTTAAAATTTTTTTACTGTAGGTGTATAATCCATGTTCATGTATCTTAACTGTAGTAAGCCATATTACAGTACCTTAATTATGATTATGAAAGTACAAATTTATTTACATATCTTGTGAAACCACAAGTTCATTTACCACACTGCTGTTTTTCCTCCACCTCTTTCTCCTTCCCTCCTCCCATCCTCCTCCTCCCTCCCCCTCCTCTCCTCCTCCCCTTTCTACTTATACCCATCCTCACACTTCTCCCTCTCCTGCCCCGAAGATGTGTGGTCTGTGAGCTCATCACTGTTGCCATGGCAGCTCTACGGGGGATGAGCCTGTCCTCTGCAGTACGGAGTTTATTAGTTACCATCATTTGGAGGTATGTCTCCATTGGCGCTACATGTATGTGTCCATTGGTCCTACACATATCATGGGTGTACACAGGGGGGGGTCATTGGGTTCGAACAACCCCCCGTCCTATCCCCAAAGCGAGATCGCCTTCATCATTGAGTCTAATCAGTTTTATTAAGAACAAAATATATTGTATGATGCGTGTATGTTATTGTAAGTTCACCTATTAACCAAATTCAACCCCCCCCCCCCCCCCCCCCCCCTCTTCCTGAAGGCTGCGTATCCTACATGTATTGGTCTTCACTCATTGGTCCTCACTCATAGTGTTTTAAACTCTCCTCTAATCCCTGACCCTGTCGAGTCATTTTAGTTACAGGAAGTAGGAAGAGGTGTGGTTTTAGTTAAGGGAGATGAAATGTCCACCCCCTCCCCCCATTGGGAGCACACACATCTCCTACACTTTACCTGTATCCATACACGGAGCATATGTTGGCACATTGTCACTGCAGTAAGAATGGTGGAGCCACCTATGTGCTCCTAGATAATAACAATGTGGAGAACATTGCTCAAGAGATGGTCAGGCTTTTGTTTGTGCTGTACCGTTCCCCTCTTCCCCATCAGTCCCTCCTCCCCATCACTGTGAATTGATGGGGAGGAGGCAGCAGTGATGAGAAGACATCCAGTCAGATTTTCTGGTAAGCTCTCTGAGCTCCTCCCCCCCCCCCCTCTCTTCCCATCAGATTGGTCAGAAAAACTCCTGATGATTGAGTGAAGGTATACCCAGGTGGTCTGCCAGCAGCTCTGGTTCCAGGCTCAGTGGGCTACCTACATGACTGCCTGGTATGGACCAGGGACTGAACCCATCATACCGAACAATGTGATGTAGCTCATGGACTGTGCCAGTCACCCTTCCAACCTCCACCAGGAGAACCACTACTCAAATGTAAAGCTTTGTGTTTTCATCATATAATGCTTGCTACTGTATATGCAGACTGTAAAGTTGTTCAGTGACGTTGTGTATGGTGTTGACACAAGTTTGTATGTTTGTGTACCAAATGTATCAAATGTAGACAGTTGAAGAAGGGCTGGTAGTTGTATTAGCTGCTGTCTGAGTCTTTGTGGTTTCATAAGTACTGCCTCTTTAATTAGGAGTGGTGACATGTGGAAGAATTGTTATTGGTTGTGGGTTTTATGTAAACTTTTCAATTAAGAGGTCAGATAATTCGTTGTTTTTCTTGCTCCTAGCTCTGCATTGGCAGACTTATTAAGTAATATGTAAGGCACTCACTCTGCAATGGCTGCAAAGTACATGTAGGTTCTGCATTATGACATACCTCACTGAGGTCAGATCTTGCACCTCATTGTGTCGAATTGAAGGAAAGCCTCCTGATGGGCAATTCATGGCATGCTCCACAGTATAGATGGAGCCACATATGCAATGTGATGGTAATAAAGGAGGTTACCAGCCATAGTGTAAGCAGATAGCATCTCTAAAAGCACTCTAGGTTCTCAGGGCCATACCCAGAGGGGGTTCCGTAACCAAGGAAACCAATAAAATTGCTATAGCAATTTTATAGGTTTCCTTGGTTACGAACCCCCTCTGGGTACGGCCATGGTTCTTTTCCTCAAATTGTTGGATCCCATGCTCAGGAGGCAACGAAGTTGCACAAGTGATGCATGGTATCCTCAAGAGGTATGAAGAGCTCACTACTGTGAGGTATAGTTAGAGCAAGGTATGTCCATTTACCAGATTGTAGTACATGTTTTTTATTTTAAACACATACACCAGCATCTTTGCCATTGTGTATGTGAGTGATGAGTGCCAGCCTTCATGCCATCGATCACCATGGCATCCTGTTTTGTGTTACTGGCCATTGAACAGTGTTTAGTAAGAAACATGCAGGTACATGTATGTGAGCGTGTGTGGGTGGTATGTATAGTATGCAAGCACTTACATTGTTTTTCCAGCTGTGGGTTGTGTGTATGTTTGCATGTGTATGTGATAGATAGCTAAACCACCCATTTGAGCGCAGCCATTCCTATTCTCAACAAAAATCTCCATGCATGGTTGTAATTAGCCCTGGATCCAGGATTTGGCGGGGGGCACATTGATAATAAATATATGTGAAGCCAGTGGCAGATCCAGAATTAAATTAAAGGGGGATTGGAGGGACAGAGACACCAAAGGGAGATGTGCTCGGGTTGCAGACCTAATTCCCCCCGCTCCCCTCTGTCCGCCAGTGTCTGCATAGGAATTAAGTAGTCTGCCATACACATGATTGTGTATGAGAGGGCGGGGCAGCTTTGGGCTATTCCATTATTTAACCATACACACCTACAGATGACAATAATTGCAAACGTAACCCCCAGGACAATATATAAAACCACCTTTTGTTGTTAAGTTTTTTAATACCCCCAGACAAGCTTCTATTTGGTTACATCTCCCCTGGACAAGCTTATGTTATACCTGCTAACCCCTACCACTGCCACCCCCCAAGTACAAGCTTATGTTTTATCTGCTAGCACCCCGGGACAGGCATTTATACTACCCCCCTCAGGACATATTTGCAACCCTGGACAACGACATCGACATGTTTCTAAACACAACCCCCCACCATGGACACCATTGTTGTCATCTGTAGGAGTGTACAGTTAAATAATGGAATAATCCAATTGGTACCAGAGGGGCGGGATATGAATTTGGGGGGGGGGGGGGGGGCGCATGCACATGGCTAGATCGCTGAAATCAACCTTAGCCTTAGTTTGGTAATGTAAAACTGATGGCCTTTCCTAACTCCCCAGTATTGCAACGTCCAATACCCCACCGGGTTCAAACCTACCATAACTTTCAGTAGGAGTAATCAAATCGCTTCAAATTCAGTTTGCAAATAGAGAGGTCCCTACATGCACATTTTCCCGCTTGATATAGCGGGACATAACTTGCCGTGATAGGTACAGAAACCTCTCTACCCACAAACCGAATTTTAAAAGTGATTTGATTATAGGAGAACCAAAAAGTATTTGGCGGGTTTGAACCTAGTGGGGTATCACACATTGCAATACCCCAAAATGTATTTCACCATACAGAAATGGTGTACTATGAAGTGTTGAGAATAAGAAGTCATTAGCCTTAACCGTTCGGAAGTTATAGTTATTCAAACGCAAGGGAATATTGAGGGGCAATTTTGTTGGAAACTGTCCCATATATATAAATGTGTGCATACATGTATGTGTTTTTTGTACATGTATATATGTGAAAATGTATGTATCAGTGTGTGTTTTATGTGTATGTGTACATGTATGTGTGCATGTTTTATGTATGTGTGTACATGTATGTATTTGTGTATGTTTTCACATGTATGTGTATTATGTACACATGTGTACTTGTATGTATGTGTGTGTTTTATGTATGTCTGTACATGCATATGTGTGTGCATGTGTATACAATTGATCGTTTGAAGTAACAATAGCACCATAAACAAACATGTACAAATAAAATTCTATGTTCTTGACCTTCATGTTTTCTCAGCCTTGTAGAGACTCACTGATGAAGAACCACGTGTGTAGCTATGTTAGTGATTCAGTGTCAGCGCTCTTGAACTATTTGACATGCTCCCGCCTGAAAGAGTGCTGCAAGATGTAAAATAGGTCACAGTCAAGTTGAATTTTAATTTAGGATTGGAGTTAGTGATACATTAGTGTGGGCCTATTGCTTTCTGGCCACTTAATTATATGTAATCTTTTGTTTTAAGTAATGAATTGCTTCCAAACGTGATAAACAGATCTTGTTAGGACTGATATTTGTTTTATGGGACACAAATATAAGGCATAGTCTCCCTGTCTGAAGTAATCTCTGTGGATGCTATCACAGCCTCACCCGTCCACCAAAGGGTATACTGTCAAAGAAACTAGAGGACCCACCAGTTCTCATTGTTGTTGAAAGCATCATCACCTGCTGACAAGGCTCGGCTCCTCTCTGTGTCAGCACCTCATGCTGCATCCTGGCTACTGGTCACACCTCCTAGTCTTGACCTGAACTTTGAACCCAATGAACTGTAATTCTCCATCCAATGGTGGCTAGGGATGGAGATGGCTAGAGGCTCCTCATGTTCTTTGTGCCCTGGCGCTACTACTTGTAAACAGGGTGGTGATGTTGTCACTGCATGGCCACAACCATCTGCATAACGTGTATGTTGAGTTCTGCCATCGTGCCCATCTTCCAGGAGTGAGAGTAGAGTCAGGCAGTACCATTATGTACACCAGACCTAAGCCATACCCAGCCAGCGGATGTACTTGTCCTCGATTGGGAGAGAGAATACATCCACTGGCCGGGCGGCTTAAGTCTGGTGTACTGCCAAGATGGACATGGTGGCAGAACGCAGATGGTTGTACAACAATGGTTGTACAATTTTACAACGGTAGGAGGGTGAGTGTTAACTATGTAATTGCCGGTGTTAACAGCAAAGACAGTGTACAAATGAGCTGCAAACTCTTGGCAGGTATATGAGCTCCTTGTTTTCTTTTCCCTAGCCTCCACCAAGAAGCAGCCACACACTCTGCAACGCTCTTTGACTTTCGTTATGTGGTGCTCCATCCAAAGCAACACCTATTATTCATATAAAACAAATGTCCTAGTTCTGAACATTGTATATATGCTCTCCCATGTGTGTTTTTGAGTGTTTATAATCACGGATCCTGTTCTGTGGGTTAGTTCGATCGTACACCAAGCTTGAAGTAGACCCACCGAAGTTACATCTGGCTGCGTGTAACTATTAATCAAATCAACTGCTCTTGCGCGTTGATACTTTTTTTTTTTACTAGACTGGTAAGGTGTGTGCGGGAGCTATTTATTTGAACGGAATTACTTAGAACATGTGGCTCGGCAAACAGACATGTATAATGCAAGGTACGAACGTTACAACTTTTGGCTTACACAGTATCGTCAGATCAGACAAGAGTGTAACCTACCAGGCCACCCATACCTACACACCATCACATGTACACAGACCATCACCTACACACTATGATGACATACCAGTACACCTCACACATGTGGATACTCAGCAGCAAAAATATGACCAAATGGCTGGATGTTATATTATTACATGTACAGGCATCTGTATTGCTACACACTCAACAGGTCAGTTTTTATAAAGTGGGAAGGAAAAGTTTACATAATCACCCACAACTACCTACAGTATATGGGGCAGTGCAAGAGAAAACTGGGCTTATGTGATTTTTAACATTTCTTCAATTCAGTTTGCAGTATCGTTGCGACCTTTAAAGCTCTGTCCTTCAAACTTACTACATATATTACCGGACCATTTTTCTACTGCATTTTGTTGTCGAATGTTTTTTATTTACTCCCTGGGGGGTCCTCATGATTAAACAACCAGAACAGTTAGATTTCAATGGATCTCGATGAAAGAATGCCATTTCGCGTTCAAATTTGCAGCACATTTACAACAGTGCACCCGCTATTTTTTCCGCCTTTTCGTTTGAGATGTGATGAGCGGTTACAAAACTGCGGCGTTTGAAAGTTGTCGTTCATTTGTCTTCCGATTGCTCCGCCATTGTGCCGTCATTGCTATTTTAACCCCGTGACTACGAGACACTACCCATCAAGTGCCCCACCCTCCCTCGAATCGATAGCCCAGGCCATCCGGAGGTGGACCTGGCATTTTGCAAGTTGCTTGTCACGTGAGTATCACTTGGTTCACCCTGCGTCTCCCACAGGAAAAAGTTTCAAAATCCCAGCCTTGGGTTATTAAAAGCCATCCTGGAATTGAGCGTCTAGCATGTGAATATCGCAAAAACCATCCTGGAATTTGGCGTCCAGGGTGGGTAAAACTTAAAAACCATACTGGGTTTGTCGAACAAAAACCATGTTGAAGGAATGAATAAAAACTCAACACGGTTTTTGTTCGACAAACCCAGCATGGTTTTTAAGCTATACCCACCCTGGACGCCAAATCCCAGGATGGTTTTGCGATATTCCCATGCTAGTCGCTCAATCCCAAGATGACTTTTTGTTAAAAAAAAACCAAGGCTGCATGGAAACCTTTCCCTGTGTCCTTCAGTTGCGTAAACGAGTTGGGAGTTTACGGTGGCGCTTGGCGACATGAAAACGTCGAATTGATCGAGACTGCGTGATCCAATGGCTAAGATAACGTGCGTATGCTCAAACCCTTTTGCAATCACGTATTGCAGTTGAGCTTGTAGTATGGTTGTTCATTTCTACGAGGGTGATTCGTTTTTTTTTTTTTTTTCTCGGACACAGGCCACACGTGCTGTCGCTCTTGTATTTGTGACTGAGATATAAACGCTACACGACATCCTACTTAAACTCGCGATCGACCGGTGCAGCGTTTGTGTTTACTGCAACTGCAGGGGCGGATACAGAACTTTTCAAAAGGGGGGGTTGAGACCCACGATACGAAAAGCAGGGTGTGGGGTGTGTGTGTGTGTGTGTGGGGGGGGGGTGTGCTGTCCGTTTCAGGCCCGATACGAGATCGAAAACGTGGAGGGGGGGAGGGGGGGGGGGTGCTGTCCGCTTCAGGCCCGATACAAAAAGCGGGGGGGCTGCTTAGAAGAAGAGGGGGAGGTACTTTATATGAAAGGGGGGTTTGCAACTCCCAACCCAACCCCCCCCCCCCCCCCCCCCCTTACCCCTCTGTATCCACCCCTGTGCAAGGTATACATGAAGACAATTTGGAATGGTATGTTACCCTAGTAGTTTACACCCATGCCAGTTTAAAATCTGGTATTATGGAGACTGAGCAGCAAAGCGATGACCAATCAGTTTACACCACTGATGGCATAACATACACTATGCCAGTATTAATTGTGCTGTTGACAATACTCAGACCCCCAAAATTTATGCCTTCAACACATTGGAAATCTTGTACACACAATTGTCTGTATGATGTGTACATTGACTACGTAGTCCCTCACTACAAGTCGCACACAAAATAACTGTGAGCACACATTCCCACACAAAAATATCGCAGTTCTGGGGTAAGCAGTATGCAGTGTGTCCCTTCATATGGCTTGCTTGCATTCAGACTTCATACCACTCGGGTATACTTGCTCCTATTAGATGCACTTGTATGTGTTGGGTCCTCCTGTTCAGTCAAAGAACTTGTGTATGCATGTGACATAGATGTATGGATGTGAGTGTACCTGTATGTGTGGTGTGCATATGTGTGCATGTGTGTATGTGTGTGCATGAGTGTATGCATGTGTATTTGTGTGTGCAAGTGTGTATGTGTGTGGAGGGGATATTTTCTGCTGGAGGGGGACAGAATCTGCTAGTGTATTGTGCCCTCGGGGGACATGATTTGTAAGCCGGTTATGTGCAGATTCTACTAGCATATTTTGTCCAGGGGAACAATTTCAGTTCACAATGTTGTTGCATAGCTGATAGAATACAATGAGCCAATAGGTGTAGTGTTCAAATTGCATTATGTAGTAGTCCATACAATTGTGGTTTGATACAAAACACCAATACAACAGCCACTGGTGCTGCCAAACTACTACAGTGCTACTTGTACAGGCCAAGCTTAACTTGTACTCATGTGTTTGTCAGTGGTTGATATGGGGATGGGGTAGCATTCTATGGTTGCCTTTGTACATAAATTCATAGTGCATTGTGTGTTTGAGGTCAGCAACCTGCCCACAGTCAACCCCCATTCCCTAAACTGCATCTGCACTGAACATAGATCTTGACCTGGATACTAAAATTCAAAATAATGTGGCCTGTACAAGTAGCACTGTTGTAAGAGCTCTAGGAAATCAAGTTTGGCTGCACCAGTGGCCAATGGATTGGTGCATTGTATCAAACTTGGACTACTACATAATGCAATTTCAGTAACAGCACTACACACCAATCCCTGTTGGCTCATTGTATTTTTAATTACATGCACACATAAACGAAGCAAACATACACACACATGCATGCATGCACATGTACAGTCACATGCATACACAGGTTCTTTGAACGGATGGGAAAAAGGAGGACACTTTATGAAAGAGGGGGACATATTTATTTTGCTTGTGGATATTTTGTCTGGGGATGGGATCTGCTATGATACCAGTATGAGCATGGCATGTGACTTAGAATTGGATGTCTCCCAGCAACAGTTGAAGTTTTTGAGACTGGATCCTTAACTCTTTACAGGGATTGAACAGGCTAAGGCTTTGTGGTCTGTCTAGTGTCCTGCATGTGAATGTAAGCGATGTGCTTTACCATGAATGCGTGCATACCTGTGTGATTCTACTCGTTTAGGTATGCTTAGCTTGTATAGATGTTGTGACCATCTATTAATGTAATGAGCCACAGTTGCAGACACAGGCAACACATACAAATGCATCTAATAGGAGCAAGTATACCCGAGTGGTATGAAGTCTGAATGCAAGCAAGCCATATGAAGGGACACACTGCATACTGCTTACCCCAGAACTGCGATATTTTTGTGTGGGAGTGTGTGCTCAGTTATTTTGTGTGCGACTTGTAGTGAGGGACTACGTAGTCAATGTACACATCATACAGACAATTGTGTGTACAAGATTTCCAATGTGTTGAAGGCATAAATTTTGGGGGTCTGAGTATTGTCAACAGCACAATTAATACTGGCATAGTGTATGTTATGCCATCAGTGGTGTAAACTGATTGGTCATCACTTTGCTGCTCACAGGCAACAGTCTCCATAATACCGGATTTTAAACTGGCATGGGTGTAAACTACTAGGGTAACGTACCATTCCAAATCGTCTTCATGTATACATTGCAGTGAACACAAACGCTGCGCTGGTCGAGTTTAAGTAGGATGAAGTGTAGCGATTATATATCAGTCACAAATACACGATCGACAGCACGTGTGGCCTGTGTCCGAGAAAAAAAAAAAACGAATCACCCTCGTAGAAATGAACAACCATACAAGCTCAACTAAATACGTGATTGCAAAAGGGTTTGAGGTTATCTTAGCCTTTGGATCACGTAGGCTCGATCAATTCGACGTTTTCATGTCGCCACGCGCCACCGTAAACTCCCAACTTGTTTACGCAACTGATGGAGACGCAGACCGGTGTAACCAAGTGATACTCACGTGACAAGCAACTTGCAAAATGTCAGGTCCACCTCCGGATGGCCTGGGCTATCGATTCGAGGGAGGGTGGGGCACTTGATGGGCAGTGTCTCGTAGTCACGGGGTTAAAATAGCAATGACGGCACAATGGCGGAGCAATCGGAAGACAAATGAACGACAACTTTCAAACGCCGCAGTTTTGTAACCGCTCATCACATCTCAAACGAAAAGGCGGAAAAAATAGCGGGTGCACTGTTGTAAATGTGCTGCAAATTTGAACGCGAAATGGCATTCTTTCATCGAGATCCATTGAAATCTAACTGTTCTGGTTGTTTAATCATGAGGACCCCCCAGGGAGTAAATAAAAAACATTCGACAACAAAATGCAGTAGAAAAATGGTCCGGTAATATATGTAGTAAGTTTGAAGGACAGAGCTTTAAAGGTCGCAACGATACTGCAAACTGAATTGAAGAAATGTTAAAAATCACATAAGCCCAGTTTTCTCTTGCACTGCCCCATATACATAGTTCTTATCTAAAAGACCAAGCCTCCTGTCTGCTTTCAGCAAGTCCATCAATACAGCAACTATCCACATTCACACATACAGTTCTTACACCACCAAATACAAATGCCAAGCACACCACAAATCTACATGCATGCATCACATGAAGTCTGTAGAGCCTTGTAGCTACTTGAGGACCACACAAAGCCTGCAATGTCCCTTCTATTTGAGTTGTTGCTGAAGCTTTTTGTCATGCTGGCTATATCACATTGACCATACAGCCATCTAGGGAGCATTTCATGTGGAGTAGGAAAAATAAATAAAAAGAACGGTTAGTGTTCTTAGCCTATCCTGTTGATCACTACCCCTTTATGTTGGGCAGATGACCTCTGATAGGGGTAGGCTAAGAACAAATGTAAGGCAGAATTATGGGTACATGTATGAAGGGAACTGCATATGTTATCTTGTTGTTACATGTAGTACATATGAGTTGGTGTATGGGGTGCATGCCATATTGTTGCCCCTTGGCAATAAGTGATATAACCTCAGAGTTGCCTTAGCAACGAATTTTTAAAATTCCCCCTCTAAGGTTTTTATCAAAGAAACCCCATGTGTGGGACTGGTAGTGTTCACTGTTATGCTCACTGTTCTAGTGTGTGATGTGTAGTGTGTGTGTGTGTGTATGTGTGTGTATGTGTGTGTGTGTGTGTGTGTGTGTGTGAATTTAAACTCATGTTGGTCTAATGATCTGTAGGCTAGGTGGTTGGCCAGCTATACGCTAGGGTGCTGGTGTGCCTGTGGGGTAACCTGGTGTGTACATGCTGTTATTAAGGGATAACAGGTGACACAATCCATCACCGAGAAAAAACATCAGTGGGGGGGGGGGGGGGGGGGGGGGGGACAAATGTTAAGTTGAAACTTTTAGGAGGACTTTATACCAAGCGAGCCAATTATGTGCATGGGTTGTGTAACTTGTTATTCCTTCATTGCCAAGAGGGGGCAAAAATATGGGAGGTGTGGGGCACTCCCGCCCCATCAATGAAACTATACTGGTGTGTAGGGTCATTGGGAATGTGCACATTGTTGCTAGTGTGTACTGGTATGTGGTTGGTGGAGAATATGAGTTGGGTGTGTATGCTGATGGGAGGTCATTTAGTTGTGTATGCTGGGAGTGTACACTCATGTTGGGGGTGAAAAATGTTATTTGATGTGTTGGGTGAGTAATATAGAATTCTGAGTGTGACTGTGTTTTGAGTCATGGGCACCCCCCCCCCCCCCCCTTTTGAGACTCAATGGCGCCCCACCCCCAACCCCTTGTAATAAATGCTTGTTAAATAATTCAACCCCTGTCCCAGTATTGATTTCTACTTACATGCGCCTCCCCCCTGCCCACCTCCCTAAATAGGCGGCGCTGACACTACGGCAAGTACGGCGAATGCCGTAGCACTTTTTATGTTACATCCCTGCTCATATATTGAAGACCCTCTTTCCACCCCCCCCCCCCCCCCACCCCCCCCCAGTCCGCCGTATCACTTTTTTTATTGCTCTGCCGCCACTGCCCTATAATTGGTGCCCCTCCCCTCCCCTCTGCCCCCCCCCCCCCCCCCCCCCCCCCCTTCTAGAAAAGCTGGGGGCACCCATGGGAGTGCACACTTGTTAGTATCTGTGGGTTATACAGGGGCGGTTACAGGGTTTTCCAAAAGGGGGGGTTGAGACCCACGATACGAAAAGCGGGGGGGGGGGGGGGGGGGGGGGGGGTTCTGTCCGCTTCAGGCCTGATACAAAAAGCGGGGGGTGGGGGTGGGGGGGGGGGGTGCTGTCCATTTAAGGCCTGATACGAAAAGCGGAGAGGGGGGGGGTGCTGTCCAGCGCTTCAGGCCCGATACAAACAGCGGGGAAGGAAGAGGGGCTGTTTTTACAGAAGAGGGGGCGTTACCATATATGAAAGGGGGGGTTGCAACCCCCAAAACCCCCCCCCTGGATCCGCCTAGAGCTGTTATGTGTGTGATGGTGAGTATAATACTGTGCAGGACAACATTAAAACTCACCTGTATGCTTGATCACATGGTGGCCATGTTGCCTGAAGTCATACTAGCTGATGTTTCCCAGGAGATAAAGCCAGTATGCTAAAACCCAAGCAGCATACAATGGTAGATGTAAAGAGCACAGCATACATGTATATACAAATTTATGCACCCCAAGAAGCCACAAGACACATAAGCAAAAAGGATACTCAAGCATTAAATAATTTGAGACTCACCGTTCCTTTCATATACATGTAGCACGGACCACCCCTATTAGGCCCATACGAATATGCGCTCCTAACTTTTAATACGGCTATTTTCAGACAGTACAATACGAACAGGTTGATATCAAAGGATGAGGTCATGATTGTGGCCGTTCCTGAATTATGGGGGAGCAAATTGATTGGCTGGAAGGAGTACAGTATGCGATCGCAGTCCCCGGCCCCCATAGGTGTCAGCGCGTTAAGTTACAACTAGCGAACGTGGCGTGTACTATATCCGCCACTTCTGTAACAGTAACAATGTGCCATTCTGCACTTAGTAACAATCCGCAATTGTACATAACCCACCTTTACAAAATGTGGTTGGCCATCTATGTGCTAATTGATGCGCATCCACCCCTCGTCGGATGGGGTGGGGCTGGCCTGGATACATGCACGAGTTTATTAACGAAATGCTGCTTATTGTAGTTATTGAAGCTAACGGGAGTGTTGAATATTATAATTACCTGCGATAGTAATTAAATTTTTGTCTTGATTTTTGTATAACGTTGCATACTTACAACGCAATGAAAAATAAAATTTGAATTCAGCCCAATTTTTAGTATTTTCTGAGTTTATTTAGAATTCAATTTGAAATAAAAATGCAAGATGACCGCCGATGTATGGGCCATTTCTCCATATGAATAGAGCATCCATACGATACAAATGCAAACAGAGGCCTACACTGACGGCGGGATTGCTTGACAAGCTCAGCTGAATCTGAAGTTTCCTTGTCTAGCTGCAGGGAATATACAGGGTTAAAACAAACGAAGCCATTACCTTATACTCCAAAGCAATCCGCTACTTCTCTATCTCCGCTCTTCGTATAATTTGTCAATTCTGACAACAGACACTGATAAACAGCAAGTGTGAATGAAAACGCAATCTCTTACCCGCTCTGCCTTTGCTAGTTTTTATGACGTCTCTAAATTTGATCGAGAAAAAAAAGGTGATGATCACTGCTTACGCTTCGAGACTTCAGCTGGATTCTCCTCAGTAGGAAAAAAAAAGCCGATATAACGTTACTGTACCTGTACAGAAAGTGATGTCCTTTTCCCTCGAGTTGGTCTTACAGCATCGCTTTGAGACAGTTTTGGATCTGTAGTTTCGCAACCTCCTGCAGTAGTGTAACGGACCGTGCAAACAGCATCGCCATGCTGCCTAGGACCTAGGGTTTGGCGCGGTCTTCTTCGTCATCATCGTACTAGTATCGATATACATGTAGGTTCTGCTGTGACGACATGACTTCATCGTTTCTCGGGGACCTGTTAGAGGAGAGACTTGGGAATTAGCCACTAGTCCCTCAATTTACTTGAAGACCCACCTAAGATATTTCTTCTGGATGATAGGAACGTACGGTTATAGTTGCAGTAGATTTCCCGACGATGACGCCATATATGCATGCGGCTTTGAAGAGTCTACGCATGCGCGTTACATTCATTTGACAAGAAGCCTCGTACACACTGTATTTGTTCTGCTCAGAGTGGGGTTTCAAAAGCAAATTAGAAATGACTTATTTGATGTACACAAGACTGTATTACAATACCTGGTCTGGCCACTAACATGATTCTATTTGATGCACACCTACGAACATGACTCTATTAGATGCACACCAGGACTGCCACTTTATATTTGATGCAAATAAGCAAACCCAAGTCTGGCCGCTATCCTGATTCTATTTGAAGCACACCAGGTCTGGTCGCTACCAAGATTCTATTAGATGCACACCAGGGATTGGCCACTACTAGGATTTAATGATTCAATTTGATGCAAACTGGGTCAGTTTGCTAACATGATTCTATTTGATGCACACCAGGGTCTGATCGATATCACAAACCTACCAGATGTACAACAGCGACTGGCCACTAGCGTGTCTTTACTTGATGCAGACGAGTTAATATGATTCCATTTGATACACACCAGGTCTGGCTGCTAACATGATTCTATATGATGCACACCAGGGACTGCTGCTCGCATTACTTGATATGCTAGTACGTGCCAATTCCTAATGTGAGGGTCATGGTAGCAGTGTGCATCAGACAGAATCATATTAGCGGCCAGACCTGGTGTGCATCAAATAAAGCTATTGGCCATTCTCTGGTGTGCAGCTGATAGGATTGTGGTATCAACCAGATCCTAGTGAGCATCAAATAGAAACATGGTAGCGACCAGACCAATGTGCATCAAATAGAATCAGGATACCCTGATTTCATAAAAAAGATTCAATCTGATGCACACCAGGTCTGGCCGCTATCCTGATTCCATTTGATCACATGACCGTATTAGACATAGAAAAAGTGTACTGTGTCATTGCTATATAGTAATATATGGCCACACCCCTTTGTAAGACTTCTATGTATGTACATTAACATGACATGTACATGTATGGAAACGTTCGGTTACACCCAGCTAGTCTCACAAGTGGAGATAGAATAGTACACAACATGTACATGTAAAGATGTAACAATACAACAAATGTAAGTTCACATCAGATCTTTCAGTTTCATTCAATTGATGTAAGGCTTGATCCTATCAGGGTGAAAATATATCATTTAAAGATATCACACCATGCAAACATACCATACATACAATTTGGATGAAGACTATTGAGAAGGATAGATTCTTAGTGCACTCAGCTACTAAATGGCAGTAATACTGGTGCCACCTCCAAGCGCCAAGCCTCTAGCTAAACATTTTCATTCTGAATGCTCCAAAATCACATTCGCCTCTTTCAAACCACATTCTTAGCATCTTCACCTACTCACACAGATATAAGCACGTACAGACAATTGTAAACATATGTGGATGCGCATGCACATACTGGTATAAAATGCAGACACATGCATACACACATCTTGACAGAATTGTGCTTTCGTCTCCTAGTGACATGCAGACACAGATACACACACATGCGTACTCTATGTATGTAGCTGCACACATGCCAATATCCTCCCAAAAGGTCCTTCAATACAACCACTACATGTAAGAATGTTCACAGAACAATGAAAGCCCTACACAGCTAGGCACCAAAACATATTGCTGCCTGGGTCTATTTGGCACTGACTAAACATCACACAGTGAACTATAAAAACTTCAGAGTGACACCAAAGCAATCAAACTTCAGTGCTAACAGCCCACAGTTAGTCCACCAACCCTCCCCTTTGGCAGGAGTGCCCCAGTTATCAAGACTGTGGCTACATGCATCATGGTAGCCTCATCATGGGGTGTGGCAAAGCAGCCATCCCACCAACTGTGTGAGTGTATTACCCCTTGGCAACTTCTTCAAGTATGTGTATGTGTGTGTATGTGTGTATGTGTGTATGTGTGTATGTGTGTGCGCATGTGTGTGCATGCAAGGTGAGTGTTAAGATCATGTGATGTGGTTTAGTAGACATTATTAGGTGATTAGGGTAAGTAGGAATGCTAGCATTAAATACCAAACCATCTTCATCAGGCACCTGATGACAGTATGAGGTGAACACATGACAGTATGAGGTGAGCACATGACAGTATGAGGTGAGCACATGACAGCATGAGGTTAGCACATGATAACAACATGAGGTGAGCACATGATGACAGCATGAGGTGAGCACATGACAGCATGAGGTGAGCACATGATGACAGCATGAGGTTAGCACATGATGACAGCATGAGGTTAGCACATGATGACAGTATGAGGTGAGCACATGACAGCATGAGGTTAGCACATGATGACAACATGAGGGTAGCACATGTCAGCATGAGGTGAGCACATGATGGCAGCATGAGGTTAGCACATGATGACAGCATGAGGATAGCACATGATGACAGCATGAGGTGAGCACATGATGACAGTACGAGGTGAGCACATGACAGCATGAGGTTAGCACATGATGACAGTATGAGGTGAGATCATGACAGCATGAGGTGAGCACATAATGACAGTATGAGGTGAGCACATGACAACATGAGGTGAGCACATGATGACAGCATGAGGTGAGCTCATGACAGCATGAGGTTAGCACATGATGACAGTATGAGGTGAGCACATGACAGCATGAGGTTAGCACATAATGACAGTATGAGGTGAGCACATGACAACATGAGGTGAGCACATGATGACAACATGAGGTGAGCACATGACAGCATGAGGTTAGCACATGATGTCAGCATGAGGTGAGCACATGACAGTATGAGGTGAGCACATTATGACAGCATGAGGTGAGCACATGACAGCATGAGATGAGCACATGACAGCATGAGGTGAGCACATGACGACAGCATGAGGTGAGCACATGACAGCATGAGGTGAGCACATTATGTCAGCATGAGGTGAGCACATGATGACAGCATGAGGAGAGCACATGATGTCAGCATGAGGTTAGCACATGATGACAGCATGAGGTGAGCACATGACAGCATGAGGTTAGCACATGATGACAGCATGAGATGAGCACATGACAGCATGAGGTGAGCACATTATTATCAAGGAGGCCATTGTTCATGTGCATCAGACTGTCAAACGGCATACGCTTGTCTCACCAATAACTCAGAACACACATATACATGCAATGTACCCAGAGCACCGATCCTGCATGCTTGATGCACAGATTACATCATGACCAATGTAACAGGAACATTGAATCAGTGAATATACACACGTTGAACGTGTACACATATACATGCTCACATACACATGTATGCGCATACATGCACACAACAAACACACACGCACACACATGTACATGTACCAAATGCACACACATATCATACATGTTACTATTACATACACATGTATACACACACACACACACACACACAACACACACACAATCACACACATATGCAGCATGTAGCCTGACCCTGGGCGTGTATACTGAGCTGGTTGCCACAGTTACAATCAGCCCATTTCAAAAGGTGACTTTTAAAAATTGATTATAATAGTATGTATGACAACCATAAATTATTTATATACATGGTACAACCCAGAAATATTACAAAACTACATTGGCTTACCTTTCAGTGGTCACTCCATCCAACGCGACGTCTACACAACTTGGGGCTTTTTGGCTTCACACATATCATCACTGAAACTGTATACAAGTACCGGTAGACGAATCAAATTCAAATGTGCGTAATTCATAAACTAAGCTAGTATGTGTATACATACATTTTAGCCAGAACTCCGACCAACCAGATATACGCTTTCCTTCCGCGATTTCTTTATTTGACACTTCGGAACACGTATAGCCATCTTTCTTTTTAAATTTAAATTTAATGGCCCATTATTAATGGCCAATAGCTCAATTAACAACGAATTACGCCCTCGCTATGATGCGGTATAAAATTAGCATCACATGTATACAGTTATACACAATGTGTATAACAGTTACTTGTATAACAATGATATACAGGCGGATATACAGGCGAGTATAACAACCCTTTTTACACTGCGGTTTTTTAATTAGTACATACTACCATTATACACAGTTATACATGTAAGTTATATAGATTTGAATGCGTTGCATAATTCATTGCGGTGTGCGTATACGTGGTATTTCGAGAATACG
Organism: Eunapius fragilis; assembly: GCA_963681505.1. Lineage (NCBI taxonomy): Eukaryota > Metazoa > Porifera > Demospongiae > Spongillida > Spongillidae > Eunapius > Eunapius fragilis. The sequence goes on from OY811972.1 coordinate 476,908, forward strand.
CACAATGAATAATTGTCACCTAGGGATTCTTGAAATATACCAGGTGGATATTCGAAGTATACACTACCCTTGGTATATTGATGGTATACGCGAAATATACGCAAAAATATACGCTAGCGTATACTAGGTTTTTTGCACAGTGACGGGAACCACTAATCTAATCGCTTCGTATAGCGACAATAAAGGATTTACTGATAAGAGGGCACTGTTTACAGAAAGAGGACACCTCACTGATATCTCTCATCCATAAAAAATCCTACTGCACTTGGTTGCCATATCAAATCCTTGGTAGTAAGATAGTCAATTTTTCCCATAGAGATGTATGGGCGGGAACCACTAATCTAATCGCTTCCTATAGCCACACTAAAGTAACTATAGATAAGGAGGCACTATCAAGACAAAGAGGACACCTTACTGGTATCTCACATCTATGAAGAATCCTACTCCACTTGGTTGCCATACCAACACCTTGGTAGTAAGATAGTCAATTTTTTCCCATCGAGATGTATGGGCGGGAACCACTAATTTTCGCTTCGTACAGCCATACCAAAGAATCTATAGATAAGGAGGCACTTTTTATCGAAAGAGGACACCTTACTCGTACCTCTCATCCATAAAGATACCTACTCCACTTGTTTGCCATATCAACACCTTGGGAGTAAGATAATCAATAGAGTTGTATGGGCGGGAACCACTAATCTATTCGCTTCGCATAGTCACACTAAAGGGTCTATTGATAAGGATGCACTCTTTAGAGAAAGAGGACACCTTACTCGTACCTCTCATCGATATAGATTCCTACTCCACTTGGTTGCCATATTAACACCTTGGTAGTAAGATAGTCAATTTTTTCCCATAGAGATGTATGGGCGGGAACCACTAATCTATTCGCTTCGTATAGCCACACCAAAAAGTCTATAGATAAGGAGGCACTATTTATCAAAACAGAACACCTTATTCATTCCTGTCATTGATATAGATTCCTACTCCACTTGGTTGCCATATCAACACATTGGTAGTAAGATTATCAATTTTTTCCCATAGAGATGTAAGGGCGGGAACCACTAATCTATTCGCTTCGTAAAGCCACACTAAAGGAAAGATAGATACGGAGGCACTATTCATCGAAACAGGACACCTTACTCGTACCTCTCATTGATAAAGATTCCTACTCCACTAGCTTGGTTGCCATATCAACACCTTGGTAGTAGGATAGTCAATTTATTCCCATAGAGATGTATGGGCGGGAACCACTAATCTATTCGCTTCGTATAGTCACACTAAAGGGTCTATGGATAAGGAGGCACGATTTAGAGAAAGAGGTCACCTTACTGGTACCTCTCATCGATATAGATTCCTACTCCACTTGGTTGCCATATCATCACCCTGGTAGTAAGATAGTCAATTTTTTCCCATAGAGATGTATGGGCGGGAACCACTAATCAATTCGCTTCGTAAAGCTACACTAAATGGCCTATAGATACGGAGGCACTATTTATCGAAAGAGGACACCTTGCTGGTACCTCTCATCGATAAAGATTCCTACTCCACTAGCTTGGTTGCCATATCAACACCTTGGTAGTAGGATAGTCAATTTATTCCCATAGAGATGTATGGGCGGGAACCACTAATCTATTCGCATTGTATAGTCACACTAAAGGGTCTAAAGATTAGGAGGCACTATTAAGAGAAAGAGGACACCTTGCTGGTACCTCTCATTGATATAGATTCCTACTCCAGTTGGTTGCCATATCAACACCTTTGTTGTAGGATACTCAATTTTTTCCCATAGAGACGTATGGGCGAGTACCATTAATCTATTCGCTTCGTATAGTCACACTAAAGGGTCTGTAGATAAAGATGCACTCTTTAGAGAAAGAGGACACCTTACTGGTACCTCTCATCGATAAAGATTCCTACACCACTTGGTTGCCATATCAACACCTTGGTAGTAAGATAGTCAATTTTTTCCCATAGAGATGTATGGGAGGGAACCACTAATCTATTTGCTTTGTATAGTCACACTAAAGGGTCTATAGATAAGGAGGCACTATTTATCGAAACAGGACACCTTACTCGTTCCTGTCATTGATATAGATTCCTACTCATCTTGGTTGCCATATTAACACCTTGGTAGTAAGTTAGTCAATTTTTTCCCATAGAGATGTATGGGCGGGATCCACTAATCCATTCGCTTCGTATAGTCACACTAAAGAGTCTATTAATAAGGATGCACTGTTTAGAGAAAGAGGACACCTTACTGGTACCTCTCATCGATAAAGATTTCTACACAACTTGGTTTCCATATCAATACCTTGGTAAGAATGCCAGCACCATGCACAGTTATGATGAAGAGTACTTGCTTTTGAGGGACATGGAGGTTCATGATAACCAAGCAGGATCTTGTACTCAAGATGATGCTATTTTATCAGACCCTGACTTTAGTTATGATAGTCAAGCAGATGATACTATGAGTATTGCAAAATCTCCTCCTACTGGATTTGCTGTTCCGGAGGTGTGTGCGATTACATGCAAGCAGTGCAAAGTACTAAAAGAAGACAATGCTAAACCGTTAATAACAATTGACGTTTTGACTCTACCAGACGATGCATTTGCACAAGATGATGAAAAAGTCAAATTTTATACCGGTTTACCCAATTACGGTACACTGAAAAACGTGTAGTTACATAAGATAGAAAAAAGATCCAAATTGAGTACGTTTCAACAAACTTTGCTCATACTGATGAAACTCAGACTTGAATTACCGCAACCGGATTTGGCCTATCGATTTGGCATTTCTCAATCTGGTGTATCAAGGCTATTCAATGCATGATATGCATAAAAATGGCCAAGCGTCTTGAATGCTTTATTATTTGGCCCAATAAACTAGAATTGACAACATCTTTACCAATATTCCTCAGAAAATTTTATGAAAAATGCACATGCATCATTGATTGTACAGTTGAGATCTTAATAGAGAGACCTTCAAATCTGCTTACTAGAGCACAAACATGGAGCAATTATAAGCAACACAAAACAATAAAAGTGTTGATTGCCATAATTCCACAAGGCACTGTTTCATTTATTTCACAAGCTTGGGGTTGTGGCGGACTGACTAATTATCACCTCCTTAGTGTGTGACTGTATGATTACTTACGTGATAGGGAAATTCCCCTATATGGGTCCTTTGTGCGCAGGCCTCTGAAGCCCTGCGCAGCAGCTGGCCTTTGCGCTGGGGAGGCGCTTTGTGTGCATGACAATCTCTGTTGTGTGTATGACAATGTCTTTGTGTGTGAGCATTTCACTATATATATGGTGAGGTGCTGTGTAATGATATAGTCAGAGTGATATGAATCAAAGGGCCAAGAGTCCCCTAGTCGTGTCAGATGGATCGTTGCGCTAGCATACGTTGGCGATAATCCTTCACAGGGGTGGACGTGCATCTGACAAGTTTATATCATGCAGCTAGCACAATTACCTTATCGCACTTAATGTGAACTTCATTATGTCAGGATAGCATATGCTCCTTACCAGTGAAATAGAGGGATTTAGAGGGTCACATCTGGCAACTTGCTTAATCTTTGAAGCTGTAATTCTTCCAGCCCGATATCTGTGCCCCAATTTTGACTTACTTTGCTCTCTTGTTTTTTCTTCTAAGAATTGTGCTTGTTTATTCTTAACAACAAGGGATTGAAAAAGTATTTGAGACTCTAAAATAAGATCTTTTAATACATGAGTTATACATTCTGGTTTATAATAGCTAGCCATTAGGGGAGGCAGCTGTGATGACTGGGAAGTAGGGTTAAAATATCCTGGTACAATTGACAGAATAGCTGCTTTTGGATTAACTTCATGTAGATCCTTGAAGAACGCAGCTAATTCTGCATCATTGGGTGCAGTAACATTGACAGGTGAACAACTAACAGGATGAAGTGGAATCTTCATAGGGCTTTCAAACTGGATGTCACAGATTTTTGCAAAAGACATCTAAAAAAGTATATATGCATGGTAAGCCTACAATTCTGCACTACAGGACATGCAACTTACATCAGGGTTGTGAGATGGAACAATCCAGCTGCATCTTTCTGATGTACAAGATGTGTTCATTACCATATCTGCTTTAGCCATTGTGGAGTACAGCAATGCAGCGATGTGTGAGCAAGCCTCTCCTGCACCTGCCATGCAATTGTAGTGCATGTGCACAAACAATAGTGCCTATAACGCACTCCAACCCAGGGTATACAAGTGGTGGATCGCTCATTTTCTGGCTTTGCTTGACCTGTACAGGTGTGATGCAATAAATGCATGCAGATTTTAATTTCATGCTAATTGTACCTTGGCTGTAAGCAAACATAAGTCTGCACATATTTTCAGCAATTTAATTGATTCCGCTTACATACATACTTCCAAGCTTCGGTGCTCTTGTAAGCCTTCAGGTCATCTTTAGTGCAGGGACTATAGGCGAGAAAAGCAGATATGTACAAATACTGACGTCCGGCCACGACTCAGGGCTTCCAATCCAAACATCCGGAGCGGTAAGATATGGATCCATATCTAAGTGTAGCATTCTCTCGTATCTCCGTTTGTCTACTGAAAATCTGTACAAGTTGTTGAGTCAGAAGCGAATATGTAACGCCCCTTTTCTGCAGCGCTTTTCATATCCAGAAATGCCCTATACATTGGAGGTCATACACAAAAAAACTCCAAATTGAATTCTTCAACTTTTTAACATATAGCGGATTTTTTTAAATTTCCATTATAAAAATTTCAGTTTCAGATTGCAATGCATTATGAAGTTAAAATCAAGATATGTTCTCTAATTACTACAGAGTTGACGTAATTTTGGGGGGATCGATTAACAAACTATTGAACAAATTAAACAATGTTTATGGGCAATTATAAAACTCTCGCAATAATATAAATAACCTCGATCAGACTGGGGAGGTGTGTCTTGATTGACTTTCGATGTTAGTGTGATTGAAATATATACTAACCCTGGTAGGCAAGCGCGAAGTAAGACATTACTTTATTATCTCAAATTGACCACGACGCGAATACCTGCACACTACGGCAGGGCCGGCATACCCAGAATTTCAGCGAGGGGGGGGGGGGGGGGGGGAGGGGGGGGGGGGAGGGAAAGGGGTAGGGGTGCTGTCCGCTTCAGACCCAATACGAAAAGTGGGGGCCCTTTGTTTGGTATAGGGCCTACTCTATATAAGTACGTTTTTATACCCGTTACAATTATGGCCGAGGGGCGTGAAGCACCCGGAGCACCTTCTCTGGATACGCAGTGCTACACATGCAGGCTAGCTTCGTCTATACTTGCAGTAAATGTTGTTAAGAATATGGTCTGTACTTAGGTCGAGCGACACGGCAGATTTACAAAATTAATGGTGCAGTGGCGTATTCAGACGGCTGATCCAGAGAGGCCATAAATCACGTTCCTTACGCATGCGCCATGCGTAGGTTATTAATTTATAACAACGATAACCAAGCAGGATCTTGTACTCAAGATGATGCTATTTTATCAGACCCTGACTTTAGTTATGATAGTCAAGCAGATGATACTATGAGTATTGCAAAATCTCCTCCTACTGGATTTGCTGTTCCGGAGGTGTGTGCAATTACATGCAAGCAGTGCAAAGTACCAAAAGAAGACAATGCTAAACTGTTAATAAAAATTGACGTTTTGACTCTATCAGAAGATGCATTTGCACAAGATGATGAAAAAGTCAAATTTTATACTGCGGTTTGCCCAATTATGGTACACTGAAAAACGTGTAGTTACATAAGATAGAAAAAAGATCCAAATTGAGTACGTTTCAACAAACTTTGCTCATACTGATGAAACTCAGACTTGACTTACCGCAACCGGATTTTGCCTATCGATTTGGCATTTCTCAATCTGCTGTATCAAGGCTATTCAATGCATGATATGCATAATAATGGCCAAGCGTCTTGAATGCTTTTTTATTTGGCCCAATAAACTAGAATTGACAACATCTTTACCAATTGTCCTCAGAAAATTTTATGAAAAATGCACATGCATCATTGATTGTACAGTTGAGATCTTTATAGAGAGACCTTCAAATCTGCTTACTGGAGCACAAACATGGAGCAATTATAAGCAACACAAAACAATAAACGTGTTGATTGCCATAACTCCACAAGGCACTATTTCATTTATTTCACAAGTTTGGGGTTGTGGCGGACTGACTAATTATCACCTCCTTAGTGTGTGACTGTATGATTACTTACGTATTAGGGAAATTCCTCTATATGGGTCCTTTGTGCGCAGGCCTCTGATGCCCTGCGCAGCAGCTGGCCTTTGCGCTGGGGAGGCGCTTTGTGTGCATGGCAATCTCTGTTGTGTGTATGGCAATGTCTTTTGTGTGTGAGCATTTCACTGTATATATGGTGAGGTGCTGTGTATTGATATAGTCAGAGTGATATGAATCAAAGGGCCAAGAGTCCCCTAGTCGTGTCAGTTGGATCGTTGCGCTAGCGTACGTTGGCGATAATCCTTCACAGGGGTGGACGTGCATCTGACAAGTTTATAACATGCAGCTAGCACAATTACCTTATCGCACTTAATGTGAACTTCATTATGTCAGGATAACATATGCTCCTTACCAGTGAAATAGAGGGATTTAGAGGGTCACATCTGGCAACTTGCTTAATCTTTGAAGCTGTAATTCTTCCAGCCCGATATCTGTGCCACAATTTTGACTTACTTTGCTCTCTTGTTTTTTCTTCTAAGCATTGTGCTTGTTCATTCTTAACAACAAGGGATTGAAAAAGTATTTGAGACTCTAAAATAAGATCATTTAATACATGAGATATACATTCTGGTTTATAATAGCTAGACATTAGGGGAGGCAGCCATGGTGACTGGGAAGTAGGGTTAAAATATCCTGGTACAATTGACAGAATAGCTGCTTTTGGATTAACTTCATGTATATCCTTGAAGAACGCAGCTAATTCTGCATCATTGGGTGCAGTAACATTGACAGGTGAACAGCTAACAGGATGAAGTGGAATCTTCATAGGGCTTTCAAACTGGATGTCACAGATTTTTGCAAAAGACATCTAAAAAAGTATATATGCATGGTAAGCCTACAATTCTGCACTACAGGACATGCAACTTGTGAGATGGAACAATCCAGCTGCATCTTTCTGAAGTACAAGATGTGTTCATTACCATATCTGCTTTAGCCATTGTGGAGTACAGCAATGCAGCGATGTGTGAGCAAGCCTCTCCTGCACCTGCCATGCAATTGCAGTGCATGTGCACAAACAACAGTGCCACTATAACGCACTCCAACCCAGGGTATACAAGTGGTGGATCGCTCATTTTCTGGCTTTGCTTGACCTGTACAGGTGTGATGCAATAAATGCATGCAGATTTTAATTTCATGCTAATTGTACCTTGGCTGTAAGCAAACATAAGTCTGCACATATTTTCAGCAATTTAATTGATTCCGCTTACATACATACTTCCAAGCTTCGGTGCTCTTGTAAGCCTTGAGGTCATCTTTAGTGCAGGGACTATAGGCGAGAAAAGCAGATATGTACAAATACTGACGTCCGGCCACGACTCAGGGCTTCCAATCCAAACATCCGGAGCGGTAAGATATGGATCCATATCTAAGTGTAGCATTCTCTCGTATCTCCGTTTGTCTACTGAAAATCTGTACAAGTTGTTGAGTCAGAAGCGAATATGTAACGCCCCTTTTCTGCGGCGCTTTTATAGTAATAACATCACATGACTAGCACATGATAATATATTCATTGTGCCGCAGGAATAAGGTCCATACCAAGCTCATATCAGCGGACCTATAATAAGTGGGGCGGGTAACTTTAGTCGAGCAAGCGAGTTTATCCCAAAACATTCTCCTTACCACGAGCTTCTATGCCTAGTATGACGGTCTTTCAGATAGTTCAGGGCGTGAAGTTCAGTACTCTATCTGAGCCTGCGGCAGCAGGTTCAATATAGGATTGATTGAGGGTTGATGAATGTCATTAATAAAACTTCACTAGCGTCTGGAGGGACAACGGAGAAACGGATTGCTTATCACTTTATCGCGATGGAATGAGAGCACAACGATCTTCAGTTCTACGTTGGTTCCGTGTCATAAAACGGTGTGGTTATAGAGAAACAAACAATTTCCTGTTTCAGGTGCCCAGTCCTAAAATAATTCTCCATCGTCGTCGTCGTCGTTGTCGTCTTCTTAGGAATGATAACTCGAGCTAGGAACGGTTTTGAAGGACGGGAATAGTACCAATCGTTTTGAAATTTACCGGCACGTTATCCTTACATGTCATATAGACACATATCAAGTTCTATTTAATAATGTATATGATAGATTTTTATTAATAATTTTAGGTCTCTAACCTGCACTATGGTGTTCCCATCGCAATTGAGTTGTTACTTAGGCTATAGTGAAGTCGTTTTTTCTAAAAACGCCTTCGTGTAATCAAAAGAAGAGATCTAAGCAACGAGCGGAATACCTCCAGAAGCAAGACGAGAACAAAGCTAAAGCCCGAGCGCTCTACAAGGCCAATCCCGAAAAAAAGGTCTTCGTACGCGACAGCTACAAGGCCGATCTCGAAAAAAGAAGAAGGCCTCGAGGAGAACCGTGCTGCTAAAAGGCGGCGATATGAAGAGGCCTCGAGGGAAACCGCGCTGCTAACAGGCAGAAATACGAGGACAATTCAGCTGCCATTAAAGCATCTAAAAGTAGTCAGTATTGGAATGACCCCGCTGTCCGATTGGCTAAATGTGCTTCCGAGAGGACGCGGTACCGCAGGGGTCACAGCACTACCACTACCACCCAAAGGTATGTTATGGCATGTTGTATTAACATTAAAAAGCTGTGCATGCAACATTTGTACAGCATAGTCGGGCGGCCCTACTACCGCGTTTGGTCGGGCTTGTCGCCCTGCATGCTACCTGACCATACGCGGTAGTAGGGCCCGCCCGACTATGTACAGCACGGATCTGCACAAAACCATTCACTAAAGCTTACAAAGCATGCATGGTGACTCAACTGTGTGTACAGTAGATTGTTTTAATCTGATAAGGCTTCCTTACTCTTATCGATCTACACTGAGCCATGTAGTTCACTTCTCGAGTTCCCACACTATCCATCTATACACAAGTCGGCTACACCTCCATGTTTACTGAGATGGGAGCATTATTACTGGATCAAATTTGACCAATAGATTTTTAGCACAACTGCATGACACACATAAACCCCTTCCCTCCCTGTCATTTATATGATGGAATTGGACCAATAGAATTATAGCACAGTCTACACACGTATTAAGGCTTTGCATGGCATAAAAGTCACTCACCCGCTAAATAGTGCACTTTGCAAAAAGAGGTAAAAATTTAATAATACTCTGTGGATTCTAGGCTTTGCGCTTTGCTTGAAAAAAGAAAGAGGTAAAAATTTAATCATACTCTCTGTCACGTACATGTAGGTGGCAGCTGAATACCTCAGAGGTATTTTCACCAACACCAACGAGGGGTCAAAGGAAGAAGAGGATGACTACATTCATCCTCCGACTCCTCTCCCCTTCACCCCGCCACCACCTGAAGCAGCGCTGCCCCCACCACCACCACCAGCGCTGCCCCCCTCACCACCACCAGTGCTGCCCCCACCACCACCAGTGCTGCCCTCCTGGCTTGCATGGCTACTGCCACCCTGGCCCGCCTGGTCAGAACAAGCATGGCGAGGAGGCCGGGGAGGAGGACGTCCCCGAAGAAAATGAGGGCGCGGGCGTGGACACATCATCATACATTGTACATTCAACTAATTCTTATTAAAATAATAATAATAATTAAAGATATTTGATTATTGACTGCGATACTGCTGACAGGGCGAAAAAAAACTTATGAAACAAGTAAATAAAAACATTCTCTAACGAGAGAGTTGTTGGTATATAGGATTGACCAATGGTGGTGTAAAAAGCACGGAAACAAGCGTGACAGAAATTTTAACTGGAAAATTGAAATAGGCCTATATTTAGCACACTCACAAAATAACAGCGCATGCCTGAGTAATGGGCTAAATATAGGCCTATTTCAATTTTTCTGTCACGCTTGTTTCCGTGCTTTTTACACCACCATTGGTCAATCCTATATACCAACAACTCCCTCGTTAGAGAATGTTTTTATTTACTTGTGGATATTATAGGGCGTAGGTCTTTTGATGGATGGCTAATTGTCATCATGGCTCGGGTGAATGGAATCTCTTCTAAAATATACATGCTATAAGAGCGGATGTTGGGGTCCCCGGTCCCGGTGGCCGCGGGGAGCAAATTGAATGATCAGATCGGCTGGTGCGGCGTATAGGGATTCTTCGGTCCCTAGAGCTAAAGTTTAACCGTACTGCGCATGCGTTAGGGGGCATCTGGACCAAAGTACATGTATATTAACGCCATTGTGACGTTTCATTATTACCCCCCCCCCCCTCCCCCATAACGTCATTGATATACAAGGTTGTGGGAGTCCGGACGCCATGTTTTTTTGTTCAGTTCATCTGAAAACGTCACGAGCCTGACCCCCCCCCCCCCCCCTCACCCCCCAAACGTCAAGATGACGTTATCTTTTCCAAAATAGTTTGGAGACGCCCCCTTAGTAAACGGGTACTATATGTCGCGGTAGGATCTTGTCGGAAGGGGTTCGGCATGCTATATATTAGAATGTAGAGGAGTTTATTAACAGAGCGCAATAAGTCAAATTAAAATAACATTAATTTGAAGTTATTGAAGTGTTGAATTTGTATTTACCTGCGATGGTTACTTTTGCATAACATTGCTTTATTGTAGCGCAGTGAAAATACAACTCAAATTCAGACCAATACTTAGTATTTTCCGAGGTCATGCATTGAGAATTCAATTTGAAATACAATGCAAGATGACCGCCGATGTATGCTCTTGATATGTTTATCCCATGCTTGTAATGCAGCTACGTCATATGAACGTACGGCATGCACACACCACGATTAAAAGTTCAGAAAGCCTTATAATGCATGCATGGTGCAAATAGCTCAGCCGGTAACTTATATAGTTCCAATCATGCGCGCACATTCAGCAATGGAACCCAATGGCATCTATCAGACTTCCAGAACGACCGTAGATCCCGGATAGGTTGCAGTTGGTCACATGGAAAGGGCTGCCTCCACCTCCTCCGTACGGTCCGAATGCTCGCCCTCTGTTCGTCACGAAAGTGAGACTATCCACCCTCGATCCGCTTCGTCCAAAGATTACATTTATTGTTTCACCCACGTCTAGATCGATTTGGGCTGGGCTTCCGCCACCACCGCCGTAATACCCCGAGGTTTGGCCGTTGCGGTACACAAGTTGAATTGAGTCGATCAACCTGCCAGATCGAATGCGAATCGACCGCACTGCGCCACTTTGAGTGTTGAAGGGACTTCCTCCTCCTCCACCGTAAAGCGGGCTGTCGGACTGCACCTCCCTGAATGGTTTAAACGCGCGCATAAGATCACTTTAATTAATTAAATCAAGCGAGCACATTTCCATCATTCCGGCCTTAACTTACGTTACTTCTTCGATCCCCAGCTCCTCTGCAATAGCCACGAACGTTCCATTGGATTTAGTACTCTTTACAAGATCGGTCTCTTGAGCGACCGAGCTCCAACCAGCATCCCTTGCACTGCAGATCCCAAAGAGAAGAGCTACAACACCCGCGGCGTAGATGAGCATTCTGTATATTCTGCTTTTTATATTGGAGTGTTCGGTTCTGGAGAACGATCCGCTGCTTATATACATTCGATGCGATGCATATATAGTGCTTGCTTCCGCCGCTTCTGCTTATCACAGCGCCCGCCGGCTAGCATTCCTCAGGGGCGCGTCAATGCTGCGGGATAAAAAACCATGCATCATGGACAACTTTAGGTATATAATCCAATTATAGTCGTTAATGTATGGTATTGCGGTCGGTGTGTACACATGTACCTGGGTACCACATAGACCTTGGCAGCCCTGAGAGACCAGTATACAGAAGGCGCCACTAGATTAAACGTATGCACATATCATCGTCCCATTGCAGGTCGGTATACGCTGCATGCATGAACGTATTACAATAAACGCAATAACATACACACACACACACACACACACACACACACACACACACACACACACACACACACACACACACACAACACACACACACACGCGCGCGCACACACACACACTGCACACACACACACACACACACACACACACACACACACACACACACACACACACACACACCGCTCTTCGTATCGCGGTCTAAACCCCCCCCCCCCCCCCTTCTTTTTTTTTTTGGAAAATCCTGTATCCGCTCCTCCACGCGCACGCAAAAGTAACCACAATTAGCCCCCCCCCCTTAAAAACTTGTCTACGCCTTGAGATGCATGTGTTTGCAGTTGGCGTCTTGCAAGGCTATACTTAAATTGCCTTGCAGGTGTATAGATACATGCAGGCACTAATAATTGTTACGTGAGACCCCACCCCCCTTTGCTGGTGGAGGATATGACCTTTATTAATTAAATCAAATAGCCCGTATATGGGGGCTTACAATTAACCAACCGCAAGCTTCCGCGCGCACGTGGTAGTGGTCAAATAATGCCCTGGCAACGATGATGGTATTCACGCGTCAAATCGCCCCGGGGGGGGGGGGGGGGGGGGGGGGGGGGGCTCGTGTGTACTGTTCACTTAGTGTGTTCCGGTTCGTGATTTAAAGTAAAAAGCCACCCGCCCGCATGGGGAATCAAAAAAGGTCCGGACGGGAAGCTATTTTCACTGGCTCACAGTGAATTTCGCCATAGCTTCTGACAACAACTTGAGGGTGTTTTGGCCTAGTTGATTACTTTTTGAGCCCTTTTTTTAAGCAAGCGGGATAGTGGTCACGTTTATGTTCAACTTGCACACTTGGTGACAGTTGTCCGTCACGTCATTATGTCCCTCGGCAGAGCGCCAAACCACAGTTCTCTAAGCCGGGCGATCTAGATTAGATTGCGGTTCGAAGCGGTTTGAGGTCGTCCTCTGTGGGCGACCAATTAATTTAAAAGTTGGTGTTGCGGCTCGTATACATGCAGCTATCATGGGGTACCACCATATAAGTGTTGACACCCCTGCGAGCCCATGTGAACGGAAAGCGCCACTATATTGTGTTAAGCATTACACATATATACAATCCCATGCCGCTATACGCTACATCAACGAAAAATAAAGAACGCAACTGATAGCAGATAACCATTCATGCATGCAGATAACCACTCATGCAGTAGTTGGGCGTAGCCCGACCTTCGCCGCGTATTGGCGGAAGGTCGGGTACCAAACCCGCACAGTTTTTGTACAAGCTGCAACGGGGATTGCAGTCCAATCAGAATGAATGCAGCATTTCACTGCGGGCAATTATCGCCCAATAAACATATTCTGCGCAGCTGGTAGTAAAGCCAATCTGATGTACACTTAATTTATACTATTTTCATTGATCCCGATTGTATAACACGTCAAAATTCATTGACAAATTGCATAATACGTCTGTACAAAAACTGTGCGGGTTTGGTACCCGACCTTCCGCCAATACGCGAAGGTCGGGCTATAGACGCCCAACTACTCGTGCAGCTGTCTACAGTGTGGTGACGGATGCATGTATAGATTAGATTGCGGTTCGAGGGAACCAGAGGTGAGGGGGAGTGGGCGCCAATTATAGGGAGGGGGGTGGGGGGGGGGGGGGGGCGGGTGGGGTGAGGCGCATGTAAGTATAAATACTGCATGAGACAGGGTTAAATACTTTAACAGGCATTTATTACAAGGGGGTCGGGGGTGAGGCGCCATTGAGTCTCAAAGGGGGGGGGGGGGGGGGGGGGGAGGGGGCTATGATGGGGTACCATACAAGCGTTGACACCCTGCGAGCCCTGTGTACGGAGAGCGCCACTATTGTGTAAGTATTATACACAATCCCATGCCGTTACGCTGCCCTCGGCTAGGACAATGCAAGAACACATGAGCGGGATGGAAACTTTCTGCAGGAAGGAAACTCGTTCCGCAGAGGGACACACCTACCCACCAATGACACAGGGACACATGTACATGCACCTACACATGTACACCTGAGACACACCGAGATACACCAGGGACACACTTATCTTATGGAGTGTACACGGCGTTGCGATATAAAAGCCACCCGACATAGGACGGGCAGCATGGAGTAGAATTGAATCTTAAATGTACTACCTTACATAGGCGGCGGAATGTAAATAAACCTGGGGGGTGGGGGGGGGGGGTGGGGGGTGGGGGGGGGTGGGGGGAGGGGGGGCGGAAAAGTACAACTGTGGGGGTGGGGGGGTGCCCGGCCTTGCGATTGGCCAAATACGAACGGGCGGGGGTGGGGGTGGGGGGTGCTCTTGCGATTGGCCATATACGAACGGGCGGGGGGTGCCCTTGCGATTGGCCAAATACGAACGGGCGGGGGGGGGGGGGGGGGGGGTGGGGGATGCAGGGGTCCGCACATTCACTACTGGATGGCTCTTCTACACTAGTCTTGTCCCCAGACCCAAATTCCCAACAGCTGCGGGTGGATTACATCACCGCTACGTGGGTCTGGGAAATAAGAACGTTAACGACGCATTTGTTCCGAGCGTACCAAAACATTGAGACGCATGTGTACATACGTAATGACGCTGACGTAACCTTAATAAGGCGTGCAAGTTGCCGATTACCTGATTTCAAGTGTAAGGTGTGCCTCAATTAGACATCGAAGTGGGAATGTGCGAGCAAGATACGCATATTCAGGAGGGTATTTTTGCGCGCAGTTCTAATGGTAGGATTTGCTAACCCACGTCCGCAACAAATGGAGAAAATTAAGACCTTCATGCTAGGAAAAGATGTTTCAGTTGCCAACTGGATACGGCAAATCAAAGGCGGATACGGAGGAGGGGGGGGGGGGGGGGGTTGCAACCCCCCCTTTCATATAAGGTACCTGCCCCTCTTCTGCTAAGCAGCCCACCCCCCCCCCCCCCCCCAACCCGCTTTTCGTATCGCGGGTCTAAACCCCCTTTTGAAAAATCCTGTATCCGCCCCTACAGTATATTCAGTGCTGCCATACGCGTATCCAGTGATGCCGCGATGTATATCGCGATATGTAGAAGTCTATGATATCGCGGTATATCGCGATAACCGCGATATCATAGACTTCTACATATCGCGATATATATCGCGACAACACTGCGCGTAATCAGGGGTAGAGCTAAGTGGTGCCGCAGGCGCCTCGTTCAACTGAGCCAAGCTGGTGTTTAAGAAGGAGAGGGGGAGTCGGTGAGTTTCAATGAAGAGTGTCGGGAGGGAGGGACGGGTGCAATTTGAGGTCGGATTCGGAGAGGGGGTGAAAAGCTGAAGGGCGTAGCTGGCCTTCGGGCCCCCCAAAACCCAAAGCCCAAAGCCCGAATAATATATATCCTAACCGTCGTATCTCTGCTCCTTTTATGCGGCAATGATAGCGCTTATTTCTTTCTAATTGTGCGAGATTAGTTCTAAATTTAGATTGCCGTACACTTTTTGGACATAAACATTGAGGACGCTCGAACAAGTGCTTCGTTCTTATTTCCCAGACCCGTAGCGGTGATGTAATCCACCCGCAGCTGTTAGGGAATCTGGGTCTGGGGATGAGACTACTTCTGTACTACGGCCCTCTCGTCTAGGGCACTCCTCTTGCCAGCAAGAGGGAGTGGGGGAGCGCTGTAAGCCTCCCCCATCCGCCCCAGAAGCTTTCACACTTTACGCTTCAAATCCCGCTTATACGGCTGACTTTCCGAATACATGTACATGCGTAGAGTACCACGATATATCCCCCTCCTCCCCACCGAAAAAAAAAAATGGCCCGTATTTAGGACAAGCATATCTTCGTACTCGTTAACGCTTCCATGTACCTGTTAAAACATTCAGGAAAGAACTGGTACTCCAACAGGATTTGCACGCAGCTGCGTTCACAATTACGTCGATGCGCTCGTTTATTTAAAAAAAAAAACACGGGCCATTTTTTTCGGCGTGGGGGGGGGGTGGGGGGGGGGGGGTATTCGCGGTGAACAATATAAGTATAATTGTTCACGCATGTATTTTAAAAGAAGCAATAGCTAGCGACATACAAGAAAGTTCATTGCGACAACGAAGCCCGATGTAGTGAAGCGGTTTATGATCGCTTCAATGTCAACAGGTTGAATATGCGTGCGTACATTTACGTATATTGTATTACATATTACATTTACGTCACTCACATGAGATATTATGCCCTACAGTGACTTGTACATGTATAAGGCCGCCCCCGCCCCGCCGCCCCCACACACACACACAAAAGGTATTCTGCGCGTGCGTTACTTATAACGCACACGCATCTGTATACCATTAATTAGAATACAAGTAAATAAAAACATTCTCTAACGAGAGAGTTGTTGGGATATAGGATTGACCAATGGTGGTGTAAAAAGCACAGAAACAAGAGTGACAGAAAATTTACTGGAAAATCGAAATAGGCCTATATATTTAGCCCATTACTCAGTCATGCGCTGTTATATTTTAAGTGTGCTAAATATAGGCCTATTTCAATTTTCCAGTAAAATTTCTGTCACTCTTTTTGTTTCTGTGCTTTTTATACCACCATTGGTCAATCCTATATCCCAACAACTCTCTCGTTAGAGAATGCTTCTATTTACTTGTTTCATAAGTTTTTTTTCACCCTGTCATAGCAGTATATATATCATAGTCAATAATCAAATGTAGGAAGAGTGTGAACGATTCCCTTTATCTCTTAATGAACAAATAACTTTAATAGCACTGCTGGTGTTGGTGGGGGCAGCGCTGGTGGTGCCGGCGGGGGTGGTGGTGGGGGCAGGAGCGCCGGCGGGAGCAGCGCTGGTGGTGCTGGCGGGGGTTGGGCTGGTGGTGCCGCTGGTGGTAGTGGTGGCTGGTAGTGGTGGTGGCAGGAGCGGGGCTTCTGGAGGTGGCGGGGTGATGGGGAGAGGAGTCGGAGGATGAATGTACTCTTCCTCCTCCGACCCCTCGTTGGTGAATAACCCACGAAGGTCGTCAGCCATCTAAATGTACGTAACAGAGAGTATGATTAACTTTCTTTTTAAAGTAAAGAGCAAAGCCTTAACACATCCACATAGAGTATTACAAGTGATAAAAACATTCTCTATGCGAGAAGGTTGGTGGTATATAGGAATCAAAGGTGATGGTGGAGTAAAAAGCAAGAGAACAATAAGGCTTCTGATTGAAGAGGAAAAATGAAATAGACCTATATTAGCAGCATGTCGTCATATTTAAATGTGCGTGCTAATATAGGTCTACTGCATTTTTCCTTTTCAATCAGAAGCCTTATTGTTCTCTTGCTTTTTATACCGGCCACCATATGCATCGCCTTTGATTCCTATATACCACCAACCTTCTCACATAGAGAATGTTTTTATCACTTGTTTCCTACATTTTTTTGGTGGATTTAGTATCGGAACCTACGCGAGTAGGTTCCATATAGGAATCCAACAGTATCATGAATGTCATTAAAAAAACGTCACTCACGTCTAGCGGGACATTTAAGAATCGGGTCACTTCGCTCTTAGTGGCATTCGAGCGATATAAAAAAGGACAACAGTTCTGCGTTGTATTTGTGTCACAAGACGGTGTACTTTTAGAGAACAAAAATACTCGTCCCCATCGTCCGTACCCAGTCCCACCTAAAATTTCTCCTCCGTCGGCTTCTTCTTCTTCTTCTTCCTTCCGGAGAGTATAACTCACGACAGGAACGTTTGTAAAGCACGCCAAGTGTACCAATCGCTTCAGGATGCGTCCGCAGGTTATCTTCGGGGGTCTGTTAGACGCCTAACTGTTCGGGCAAATAACTAAAACGAATAGTACCTCATTTGGTATTCGGTTAAAAATACCCAATTACATCAGCTAGCTATTTTTAAATGCAATAATAGCCACGTGTCGTGGGCGTGATTCAAATTCTTAATATTCCCGCACGCTGTGGAAGAGGTATACGCACTGAATCCAAGAGCCTTTTCGGGTCCCTACGGCTCCATGTATAAATGTCCAACCATAATGCCAAATGGTTGAGAAACGGAATGGAGCAGCGATAACGTTATAGGAAGGCTCCTGACGAATATTCAAGGTATCATTTTCTGCATGACGCCTGTGCGTTACTCTCAACTCTTATCATTCGTTACGCAGCTTGAAATGAAAGCCAAAACTACCATACACGTAAGTACCCGACACTATCGCATATAATTGTTTGACCGACTTGATTTCTATACTATAGCTTCTTATATAGCATAACTTTCGAATTCTGTCGGTGGAACTGCATACGCGATCAGATACTACGGTATACAGTCTACAGCAGATAATGTGAAGCAAGTGGCTCCAATTAGAATGTGTCTCCTCCATACCACCGCCCTTACAGAAAAAAAACCCGGCAACAACTAGCCACTCGTACACCTACAGATATGCCAAACGAGTGCAATACAAGACACGACAAGGTGTCAAGCGCGCTACTGAAAGGACCATCAAAGCGACCACCCCGAAGGTGCGTTAATGAATGTTGGATCTGGACATAAATTATAGCATGTATAGTGTATCGCTAAAATATTTTATGCAACAGTTACAGCGGAAGACACTGCATCTCTCTCCGTGCTGTTGTTTGAAATATGTGCACGCTGTTCGCTGACAACAATTTCGTAATAATGTTAATGTGTATTGTGGTGCATAATTTATATCTAATAGTATCAAAGTTGCTGATGACAACGTATTGTGGTTTATCTGATAATAACGTGAGATCAGTGGGTACATGTAATCTTTGTCTGATGTATTATATGGCTTCACTTGCCAGTGGAGGATTTGTTTTAACTAATGGTTGTTTAAATCACCTGTTTCAGGTCCAGGTCCAGGAGTGGTTCCATGTCCAGCTGCAGGATTAGCTCCACCTGCTCTACCTGCTATATATCCTGGATATACAGAAGTATATCCTGGTCCAGAATATACAGCAGTATATCCTATACAAGATGACATGCTCCTGGGTTATAAATGAAATACTTGTACTTATTGTTTAAATAGTAATACTGTGTGTTTTAATGGTACACCCACACCTCAAAAAATTGCATGGCCACGAGATTCTAAAATAAAAATGTCATTTGACATTCTTGCTACATGGTTACTTTTCAAGAACTAAATACAATACTAAATCTACCAAAAAATGTAGGAAACAAGTGATAAAAACATTCTCTATGCGAGAAGGTTGGTGGTATATAGGAATCAAAGGCGGTGGTGGTGTAAAAAGCAAGGGAACAAGGATTGTGATTGAAAAGGAAAAATGAAATAGACCTATATTAGCACACACAGTTAAACATGACGACATGCTGCTAATATAGGTCTATTTCTTTTTTCCTTTTCAATCACAATCCTTGTTCCCTTGCTTTTTACACCACCACCGCCTTTGATTCCTATATACCACCAACCTTCTCGCATAGAGAATGTTTTTATCACTTGTTGTATTTATAGTTCTTGAAACTTATGTACCCATGTAGCAGGAATGTCAAATGACAGTTTTATTTTAGAATCTCGTGGCCATGCAATTTTATGAGGTGTGGGTGTACCATTAAAACACACAGTATTACTATTTAAACAATAAGTACAAGTATTTTATTTATAGCTAATAAAACCCAGGAGTGTGTCATCTTGCATATCCTGGATCAGAATATACTGCTGTATATTCTGGACCAGGATACACAGCAGGTAGAGCAGGTGGAGCCAATCCTGCAGCTGGCCATGGAACGACTCCTGGACCTGGACGTGGAGCTGGACCTGGATGTGGAACAGGTGGAGCGTCTCCTAGACCTGGACCTGGAACAAGTGATTTAAACAACCGTTAGTTAAAACATAAAATTCATATCCTCCACTGGCAAGCGAAGGCCATATAATACATCAGACAAAGATTCGATTCCCACTGATCTCACGCGATTATCAGATAAACCATGCCACAATACGTTGTCGTCAGCAACTTTGACACTATTATCAGATATAAACTATGCAATACAATACACATTATTACTTGTTGTCAGCGAACAGCGTGCACACATTTCAAACAGCACTAAAAGTGGAGAGAGACACAATATCTACCGCTGTAACTGTTGCATAAAATATTAATTAATTCCTTCCATTTTAGCGATACACTATACATGCTATAATTTATGTCCAGATCCAACATTCATGGTGTAACGTACCTTCGGGTGGTCGCTTTGTTGGTACTTTCAGTAGCGCGTTTGACACCTTGTCGTGTCTTGTATTGCACTCGCGGATCGTTTGGCATATCGGTATAGGTGTACGAGTGGCTAGTTGTTGCCGGGTTTTTTTTTGTAAGGGCGGTGGTGTGGGGGAGACACATTGTAATTGGAGCCTCTTGCTTCACGTAGACTGTATACCGTAGTATCTGATCGCGTATGTAGTTCCACCAACAGAATTCGAAAGTTCTGCTATAAGAAGCTATAGCATAGGAATCAATTCGTCAAAACAATCATTATATATGCGATAGTGTCGGGTACTTATGTGTATGGTAGTTTATGGCTTTCATTTCAAGCTGCATAACGAATGATAGAGTTGAGAGTAACGCACAGGCGTCATGCAGAAAATGATACCTTGAATATTCGTCAGGAGGCCCGCTTCCTATAACGTCTTGTCTTCCGCAGCGTACAGGAATATTAAGAATTTGAATCACGCCCATGACACGTGGCTATTATTAAATTATTGCATTTAAAAATAGCTACCTGATGTAATTGGGTATTTTTAACCGAATACCAAATGAGGTACTATTCGCTTTAGTTAATCGCCCGAACAGTTAGGCGTCTAACTGACACCCGAAGATAACCTGCGGACGCATCCTGAAGTGATTGGTACACTTGGCGTGCTTTACAAACGTTCCTGTCGTGAGTTATATTATCCCGAAGGAAGAAGAAGAATAAGACGACGGAGGAGAAATTTTAGGTGGGACTGGGTACGGACGATGGGGACGAGTATTTTTGTTCACTAAAAGTACACCGTCTTATGACACAGATACAGTGCAGAAAGGTTCTCCTTTTTGATATCGCTCGATTGCCACTAAGAGCGAAGTGACCCGATTCTTAAATGTCCCGCTAGACGTGAGTGACGTTTTTATAATGACATTCATGATACTGCAGGATTCCTATATGGAACCTACTCGCGTAGGTTCCGATTACATTTCTTTTTGCAAAGTGCACTATTCAGCGGGTGAGTGGCTTTTACACCTGGAAAGCCTTAACACGTGCATGTGCAGACTGTGCTATAATTGTATTAGTCCAATTCCATCATATTAATGACAGGGACGGAAGGGGTGTATATGTGTGTCAGTTGTGCTAAAATTCTATTGGACAAATTTGATCCAGTAAAAATGCTCCCATCTAAACATGGAGGTATAACCTACATGCAGTTGAATTGTATAGATGGATAGTGAGGGAGCTAAGGAAATGAACTACATGGCAGCATGTAGATCGATAAGGATATGTTCTCAGGTGAGGTAATATCTGTGGACAGGGTATGCAGCTTTGTGAGTGTGGGCAGAAAATCTGTTTTTTTTTTTTCACTACATAAATGTGTGTGCACAGCTTTTTAATGTTACTACAACATGCCATAACATACCTTTGGGTGGTAGTGGTAATTCTGTGACCCCTGCGGTACCGCGTCCTCTCGGCAGCTCATTAAGCCAATCGGGACAGCGGGGTCTTTCCAATACCAACTCCTTTCAGATGCTTTAATGGCAACTGAATTGTCCTCGTATTTCTGCCTTTTAGCAGCGCGGTTTCCCTCAAGGTCCTCTTCATATCACCGCCTTTTAGCTGCAAGGTTCTCCTCAAGGTCCTCTTCATATCGCCGTCTTTTAGCAGCACGGTTCTCCTCGAGGTTCTCTTCATATCGCCGCCTTTGAGCAGCACGGTTCTCCTCGAGGTCCTCTTCATATCGCCGCCTTTGAGCAGCACGGTTCTCCTCGAGGTCCTCTTCGAATCGCCACTTTTTAGCAGATCGCTTAGATTCATTATCGGCTTGTAGTTGTCGCGTGCAGAGGCCTTTCAGTTTCTTTTCGGGAAGCTGTCGCGTACAGAGGCCTTCTTCTTTTCGGGATCGGCCTTGTAGCTGTCGCGTAAAGAGGCCTTCTTCTTTTCGGGATCGGCCTTGTAGCTGTCGCGTACAGAGGCCTTCTTCTTTTCGGGATCGGCCTTGTAGAGCGCTCGGGCTTTAGCTTTGTTCTCGTCTTGCTTTTGGAAGTAGGCCTATTCCGCTCGTTGCGTAGATCTCTACTTTTGCATTTTTAGAAAACTTCACTAGCCGAAGTTGCACCAAATAGATTTAGTGCAGGTTAGAGTATTTATACTGCCTAAAATTATAATAAAAATCTATTATATATCATTATTACATTGAACATGACGTGTAAGGATAACGTGCCGGTAAATTTTGAAGCGATTGGTACTATTGCCGTTCTTCAAAACCGTTCGTAGCTCGAGTTATACCTTCCTACGAAGAAGAAGACGACGACGATGGAGAATTATTGTAGGACTGGGCACGAGAAACAGGAAATTGTTTGTTTCTCTATAACCACACCGTTTTATGACACGGAACCAACGTAGAACTGTAGATCGTTGTGCTATCATTCCATCGCGATAAAGAGATAAGCGATCCGTTTCTCCATTGTCCCTCCAGACGCTAGTGAAGTTTTATTAATGACTTCATCAACCCTCAATATTGAACCTGCTGCCGCAGGTTCAGATAGCTCGCTGAAGTCATGCATGCTCACAAAATTTAATATAATAAAATAGTTGTACTACCAATAATCTGGGAGCTGAATGATACTTCCGCCCCCCGTATGGCAAAAGTGGGGGGGAGGGGGGGGGGGGGGGGGGGGGCAAAAGCCCCCTTGCCCCCGTCTCAGCCGCCTATGCCTTCAGTAACTTGTAACTTTCAAAGCTATCGCTAACGTTGTTGGTCCTCAAGGTTCAATTGCGAGCGCATTAGTGACGTTGTCATAGCGGATTGTGTCCCCCCCCCCCCCCCCCCCCCCCCCCCCAAAGACACAATCCGCCAGCGGATTCTGTCCAAGGGGGCATGTTCTGCTAGCGGATTCTGTCCATCCTCCGCAGAATGTGTCCCCCCCCTTCCTCCAACAATAAATCCATTGCGTTTGATTAGCGAGCGTGTAGGCATGCAGCTTCGTATGGTGAAATGGTCGTCATGCAAACGCTCGGATACATATTAATTATATACAAGAAAAGCTGGAAATGGTTCAATCAAACAATAAATCAGTATCTCAGTCACACACACAGGAAGAGTAGTGACGCCAGGGGCAACAGAGCCATAGTGAGGTCAGGGCCCAGGGGTAACAGTCAGAGCCATAGTGAGGCGGGCCAAGGGTAACAGAGCCATAGTGAGGCCATGCAGGGGTAACAGAGCCATGCATAGTGAGGCCATGCAGGGGTAACAGAGCTATGCATAGTGAGGCCATGCAGGGGTAACAGAGCCATGCATAGTGAGGCCATGCAGGGGTAACAGAGCTATGCATAGTGTCATGGGATAATTGGCACCCCCGTTCCAAATATCCTAGGATTCTTGGCACCCCCTTTCCAAATTTCCTACGGGATTTTTGGCATCCTTTAGGATTTTCGGTACCCTCGTGTTTGAGGCGACAAAAGTTGATTATTAGTGTGATTGTAGCGAGACGATGGAAAAGAGGGCAGATGACGAAAAGGATGCATACGATGTAACACTATAAACTACATCGCACGTGGAAGCTACCCTCATGCAGGATGCAACTAAGCAAGATAAGTGTTCCATTCGCAAAAGAGTGCAAGATGGGCAGCTGTATAGAGTAATCTGTTCAGATTCAAAGAATAGGGATGCGCTTTCTCTTTATATAAAAGACGCAAAGACAAAGAAGCAGATAATTAATCGTTGCCATATCGGACTAGCGGGAAACCATGAAGGTCGCGACAGAACGCTTGCAAAGATTGCGCAAAAGTATTTCTGGCCAGGATTATCAAAGGATGTGAGAATTTGGGTAAGTTATTTATCTTGTCATTTCTACTACTGTCAGAATCTCGTGTTTTTTCTGTTTAAGAATTATTTTTGTGTATGCCAGGTGCAGCATTGTGATCAATGTCAGAAGACGAAAAGAAAGTTTGATCATCCAGCTGAAGAGCTGCACCCTGTACCAGTTCCCAACAGTAGATAGGAATAGACCTCATTGGGCCTCTGCCAACAACCACAAATGGTAACAAGTATGTGATAGTTGTGACAGATTATTTTTCGAAGTGGCCAGAAGCACGTGCATCTCCAACAAAAGAAGCCATTAATGTTGCTGAGTTTCTTCATGCATTACCTCATTCTTCGTCATGGGTGCCCTGATGTAGCAATATCTGATCAAGGGCTGAGTTTTTCAATCAGGTATGCCTTATCAAATAAATGTAACACTTCAAACAAATGTAACGCGTTGTCATCATCCTTACATGGTGAGAGGGGGAGGGTTGTCTGGTCGCATGGGTAAGAGGGATTACATGAGATGAGGGGTCTTGAGGGGGTGGGAGGGGGAGGGTTGTCTGGTTGCATGGGTCAAGGGATTACATGTGAGGGGGAGGGTTATCCACTCCATCAGGGGTTGTTGGGCTTGTCAAGTTATGCATGCATTATTATGTATTTGTAGGCTTTATGCTGTATTCTTTCAATTGTAAGGTTGTTGATCATCTTCTGAAGTTAACAGGCACTGAGCACAGAGTTGCTAGTGCATATCATCCGCAGACAAATGGATTGACGGAGAGGTTTAACCAAACACTAAAAGGTTCCCTGATTCAAGTTGTAAATGAAAAACAAAACGACTGGGATGAGAAAATCATGTTTAGCTACAGGTATGAAGCAGTCTGTATTTGCATAATAATATTAAATAGGATTATTTACAGGACATCCATTCATGCTTCTACTGGCTATACCCCTTTTTTTCTAATGCATTTTCGGGAGGCTAAGCTTCCAGTTCATGTGCAGGTGGAAAGTGTTGTGGGTGGTAGCTCATTGCCACAAATTCTTACAGAACCTGAGCATCCAAAACATATTTGATGCTCTTATCAATCTTCAGGAACAATATTGTGCCAAGGCTACACAGAATATTCTCTGTGCACAAACCAGACAGAAGCTACACTATGATAAAAAACACAACACAAATTCTATATTTAAGGTGGGGAACAAGGTGTTGAAGTCCAATGCAAGTAATAGGCACAGAATGGGAGGCAAACTAGAGAAACCATGGCTTGGTGTTTATATCATTCAAAAAGACCTGGGCAAGGGTAGATATTGTCTGAAAACATTGGAGGGAAAACCATTAAAGCAAACCATCCACTGTGCTCGCCTCAAGCGTTTTCTTGATCCAGTAGTTGACGACAACATTGTGGATGAAGTTGAAGAATTAGACAATAGTGCAGGTGAACAAAAGGCAGCTAATGGAAAAGGTATGGGTGACAATTTTCACCATGACGAAAATGATAAGGACAAGGAGCAAGGATGTCAGAATGAAGAACAGCAAAGTCACAGTCCAGAGCAGCGTGAAATAATTGAACCTTTATCTGTACTCGAGGAGCAGTTGTATTCTCCGAACATTATATGTCTATGGAGATCAGGAGCATGTACATCATATTATGAAGTCAAAGAAGATGATGAAGAGTTTGATGTAAATTCTAGCTGATTATTGTAATGTTGTGATGCACTCTTTTATTTTCTACAGAACGCAGAACTGGATCTGCAGCAAAAGGAGTATGCATTGAGTAAAGACATAGATGTCTCTCTATGGATAGGCTTCCGTGAGTTTTATGGTAATTTTCCATTGCAAGAAGTCCTGGGCGGAAATTTTGTTGTTGTCAATGAAAACCTGCATGCTGAGTTTGCTGAATTCAAAGGGAAAGTTAGGAACTACACATTGCTTGGTTAAAGGAATTGAGCTGCTTAAAGTGTGGAGCAGATCCACCAAAGCCCAGTTGAAGCCTGTTCATGTACTTGGGAACATTTTTTTTCTGATGAGTCCTTATGATCTAGATGAATTGTGTGAGTGGGTCAGAAAAAAAAGAAGTTTTTATATTGATAAGGATTTTACCATTGATGGGTTACTAGAATATGAAAACAGTGTAGCAGCAGCAGCATATCATCTCGGGTTTTAGAGATTACCAACGAAGAGCAGAATGATCACATCAACTACCAGCCAGTTTTCAGTGAGTGGCAAAAGGAGAGGTGTGCTCTTCTAGGGTTGACATTCATCCGTGTGAATCACCCTCATTTGACACAGCCATCAATGATTGCTGTGTCACACTGCCCATTAGCAACAGCTAGGATTGCTGCAGATGGAAATTGTTTCTTTCGGTCTGTTTCTCTAGCTGTAACAGGATCACAGGAGTTTCATGAAGAACTGTGTCTGCTGATCACAACATACATGATCCACAAATCAACAGATCCAGTGTTATCCTCCCTTGGATATCCCCAGAGAGCTCTATGGAAAGCTATATGAAGCGATCAAGGATGCAGACTTTGGGCACATGGGCTACAGAATTGGAGGTGATTGCAGCAGCATCATTGCTTAATACAACGATTTATATATATATGCCAAATGTGGAGAAACATTCAAATGGCTCAAGCATTCACCACAGGAAACTAAGCTTGGCTTGCATCAAGTTGAAGGCATATATATAACTAACTTCAACAAACATTTTGAAACAGTTAAAAAGATGTAACATCCATATGTGTTGTGTGTCACTATCTCATTCAATGCAGCTGCTCATTCTAAATACATCAATTTATTGATTCAAACATTTCATGGCATACATTACATAATACCATTTAAAGCCTTCAAATTGTCCTCCGCTTTCTTACATGCCAGAAGGCCAGTGAATAGTATTCTAGATTTTCATTATTATATTTAGGAATGTGAGGGGGTTCCAAAATTCGGCCTAGGAGAAATGGCTATGCTAAGGGATGCCTATTTTTCTTAGGGATGCTGAGTTTCCTAGGAAAATTGGTGTGGGGGTGCCAAAATTCCTAGGAAAAATGGCTATGCCAATTTTCCTAAAGGGATGCTGAGTTTCCTAGGAAAATTGGAGTGGGGGTGCCAAAATTCATAAGAAAAATGGTACGGGGGTGCAAATTTTTCAGGGATTCCATTTTTCCTGTGACAATAGTGAGGCCATGCAGGGGTAACAGAGCCATAGCGAGGCCTGGGGTATAACAGAGCCATAGTGAGACCTGGGGTAACAGAGCCATAGTAAGGCCAGGGGTAACAGAGACATAGTGAGGCCAGAGGTAACAGAGCCATATAGTGAGGCCAGGGGTAACAGAGCCATAGTGAAGCCATGCAGGGGTAACAGAGTCATAGTGAGGCTAGGGGTAACAGAGCCGTAGTGAGACCTGGGGTAACAGAGCCATAGTGAGGCCAGGGGTAACAGAGACATAGTGAGGCTAGAGGTAACAGAGCCATATAGTGAGGCCAGGGGTAACAGAGCCATAGTGAGGCTAGGGGTAACAGAGCCGTAGTGAGACCTGGGATAACAGAGCCATAGTGAGGCCAGGGGTAACAGAGACATAGTGAGGCCAGGGGTAACAGACATAGTGAGGCCTGGGGTAACAGAGTCATAGTGAGGCTAAGGGTAAAAGAGCCATAGTGAAGCCTGGGGTAATAGAGTCATAGTGAGGCCAGGGGTAACCCCCCCTTCCCCAACATTGCGTTTGATTAGCGAGCTGAGCGTGTAGGCATGCAGCTTCGTATATGGTGAAATGGTCGCCAAACGCTCAGATACATATTAATTTTAAAAGAAAAGCTGGAAATGGATCAATCCAATACATTTGATAAGGAACCATTTGTGACAGGTGTCGCATTGCAACAAGTCTCCGTAAGCGGTGTCAGGCATCAGACACGCACAATAATCATAAATATCCTTGCAGTGTTTGAATATACCAAACCATTAGTTTGTGGATGGTATATGCTGTAGATTATCCTGTTTTCAGTTCCCGTTAATTGAAACAGTACTGCATTGACTCTGTTCACAAATTCACGCATATAGGCATATCATAACATGTAACTTCTTTACAGGCATGGTTGCACCAATGTCACCATATCAGATCAAGGACGTGAATTTGTGAACAGAGTCAATGCAGTACTGTTTCAATTAACGGGAACTGAACACAGGATAATCTACAGTATATACCAAATGTATATGAATTACTAATTCAGTTTACATATGCAAACTGAATTATTAATTCATATACATTTGCCTGCATATATATAATCTTATACAGAAACTTAGCAACTATTCTTGCAGTCTTGTCAGCTATAGGCTCAGCCTCAGTACTTAGAAAAGTAATCAACTAATGTGATGATGTAACAATTGCCTCGTTCAGTTTTTGGGAGAGGACCAATCAGGTGTCTACTCCAACCTAAATTGATACATGCATGCATTAACTTAAGGTAGTCTTGATAACTTGATGCCAAACACTAGGTTTTTTAGGTATATGGGATGCAGTGGGGCTACGGTCTTCATAAACTTGGCACCATTGGTGCTTTGGCAAACATCGCACGTCTTAACGAACTCATGCACCTACATGTATACATCTTTCAACCTCGATGAAACCTTAATTTTCTCTTGTTTTATCCCTTCCCAGGTGTCCACCTATATATAAAAAGCGCTATATTATGATTAATGGATCGATCCTAGCTTGAGTCAGTGTTAATCCTCGGACACTTTTCGGGCGCTTGGTTATCGACGTTGGTGATGTACCAACCGTTTACACGCGTGCATTGTATAAAATCAGCTTGCGTAAAGACCAAGACTAATGCATGCATAAGCTGTAAAAAATTGGTTTCGATCATGAAGTTAGGTAGTTGACAAAATCACGTACGCGGGTCGTAATTAGTTGATCCAGAAGTACGTCAAAAATTGGACTGGAATTTGTGAAATTTTGAGAAGTATACAAAGAAGCGTAGAAACTTGCTCCGTTACTTGAGTGGCTTACCCGACTTCATTGCTCGATCGTGGAAGGTAATTGGTTGTAGAATGCCGTGCGATTGCTTAAATTCAAGCTACTTTGCGACCCAACAATATCAGGCGCATTCAATTTATGCGAATGAATCTTGACTTTGTCTTTTGATGCACAATCACAGAATAGTAATTTTTATTTACTATAGGTTCAAGTTAATTACACTATAGAATTTCAGGAGATTTGGATGGTGCCCAAAGGGTGCTTTAATGGTCTAGGCGTTTTGTATATTGGCCTGCTTGAAAACACAGATCATTTTATTTAAAAGTACTATTTTTCTGCTTCAGCATAATAGATTTGCTTATATGTCATATCTACAAAGCTTAACCAAGTAGCTATTTTTTGTAACACAATTTTTTGTTATTAAGTTGTGACAACTCTATTTATTACACACCCTATTCTTTGCAGCACATAGTTGTAAACCAAATCCACTTCAAGTGTTAACAGAGTAGTCTATGTTTATTTTTTTAGAATTTTAATAAGATGGTGCCCACACGGAGATATTATCAAGCCTTTTATTCATTTTTAATTATATGTATACGCATGCATGCAAAAATAACGTTCCAATCTGCTTTGTTGCTATTCAGAATGAAGACTGTTCTTGATCTAGAGTGCCTCATTGAAGAATATAAAAATGATTTAAGTGAGCATGGTGCCTTTACAGCTCCTGTATTAAGCAATGGGTTAGTTCTGTATAATTAACCAATGACAACCCAAATGAAACAGCCAAGATAGTTGAAGAACTAGCAACAGAGCATATCAACCTAAAGGCATTGTGCACTTCCATTCGTCGCTTGCTTCAAATTGTCAAGGATATGAAGAAGCACCTTTCTAGAGCTTGGGATGATATTGTTTTGTATCTAAATCTTGCACTTGGACTTCCATTTGATAATCCCCAAAGTACATACACATATCCAACCTTTTCACTTTCAGTTCATTCTGTACACAGCAGTCAACCAAGCACTTCCTGTCCCATGCCAACTAAGCTTAGATCAGACTGCAGTAAATGTGGAAAAAGAAGAAGTGCAGTACGGCAATTGCTCACTTCAAATGAAGCTCTCAAGGCTAAGCTCCATGTACTTGCTGCTGTTAAAATGCAGAACTGCTATCTATAAAAAAAGTTAGCAGGAAGTCAACAACTACGTTCTAAATTGCGAAGTGTGAAAAAAGAAATGATGGCAATGGTTAAGAAGTTGACAGAGGAAAATGTGTTTTTAAGAAATGAAAGCAGTCCGGCTGAAGTGAGGTAATTAAAAAAATCACTAGTTGAATTAAGATATTCTTATCACAGATTCAAAATAACTTAGAACATAATTTGAAACAAGAAAATTATGAATGAAAGAAACAAGTATGCAAAACATAAAACAAGCTAGGAAACTGAGTCAGGCATGCGTGTGAAATGCATGAGCAAAACATTGCAAAAATACAGGATCAACGACAAAAACGCATGAATCAAAAGAAGGAGGACAGTTTTAGAAGAGGTGTTGAAACGAAATTACGTTCTGTTAGAAAATTTGGAGAAAGAGTTTCCAGAACTGTCTGAGGCTCAGAAAAGTACAATACTAACTGTTATGTCAGATAGTTCATCCCTTAATGGCCTTTGCTTTGAACATGTTTGGTATGTACATGAACATAATGTACTCTATAATGGACGCATCATTTTTGTGAAACCTTTAACAAAATCTAAAATTCCAAACATCATAGTCACATAACGTTACAATTACAACATATGAGCTACTAGCAGATTATATTGCTGGTGACCTTAACTTAAGTGGTGTGTAAACCCCCGAACTACAACCGTTGACGACACACGAGTCTCCAAAATATTTCACAGACGAAAAGGGACACACACCCAACACGCATGCGCATACATTACATCATTATTATTTGCCCAGCCTATTACATAGCCCTCCCTCATGAAAGATACGTCCTCGTATCGACTTAGTGAGTAACGAAATTCCCGAACCAGTCTGGTTCTTTTCGCTCTCTAACTGGATACCGTCTCTGTTCTAGAGGGGAAGCTGTATCTTCTTCCAGATCATCTGGTGCAGGAGAACCCTCATTCTCTAGAACTTCTTGAATGTTATCAGTCTCTAGCTCAACTTGGCCTGGCAACTGACCCGCATTTTCCATCTCCACATCTCCCCCCTCTGATTTTTCTTCAATCTCTCTGACATGTGGGAGCGGCATCTCATCATCCGTATCTTCCTCTGCGTCAGGATTAGCAGGGTTTGTATTTGGAATTTGTACACTGACACGTAACTCCTGTGGTGTCCTAGCTGGTTGACTAACCTTGTGAAGGCGGACATCTGGGTTACAAGGTTTGAGGCGGTCAAAGTGCACAACCTGACGTTGCCTTCTCTTTGCTGTGTGCTGGATCCTGTATGTAACATCTGAAAGTTGCTTAATAACCTCAAAAGGTCCTTGCCAAGATCTGTGCAACTTTTTACAGTTGAATCCTTTTTTTCTTGGAACTGCAGGGTTCCACAGCCACACTAAATCACCTGTGTTGAACCTTTCCCCATGAATCCTTCTATCATAGAATGCTTTCTGCCGTAACTGACTTTGTCCTGTCTTTTCCCGAACTTTGTCAAACGTTTGACCCATTCTCTTCTGTACTTTGGCGACATATTCACTGTGTGACACGTTTTCCTGCTGTGGTGTTCCACACAAGAGATCCACTGGAAGTCGGGCCTCGTAACCGTGCATAAGGTAATACGGCGTATAACCCGTTGAAGCATGCACACTTGTATTGTACGCAAAACAGGCCATCTTTACATGCCTATCCCAGGTGAAGTGGCAGCCTTCCAACGCAGTAGCCAGGATGTCACACAGTGTCTTATTAAATCTCTCTATCTCTCCGTTGCAAGAAGGATGATATGGTGTAGTTCTGGTTTTCTGAATACTCATGGTTTTGCACAACTCTGCAATTACATCGGACTCAAACTGTGGTCCCTGGTCTGAATGTAGTTGTTCCGGGAATCCATTTTGGCAGAAGTATTCTTCTACAAGAATTCTCGCTACCGTTTTAGCTTCCTGATTCGGAACAGCATAGGCTGACATATACTTCGTGAAGTGATCTCCAACCACCAGGATGTACCGGTTGCCATCTTCAGACTCCACGAGTGGACCAAGAAAATCCATTGCCACAATCTGCAGCGGGGATCCGACCTTAATAGAGGTCAATGGGGCTCTCCTCTTGGGTGCTGGACCTTTTCTAGCAGCACAATCCCTGCATGTGCGACACCAATTGATTACATCTTTCTGATGACCAGGCCAGTAGAATCTTTCTCGTAACCTATGCAATGTCTTATCCTCCCCAAAGTGCCCTCCACATGGGCCTTCATGCAACTGCCTTAACACTTCCTCTCTGAGGCTCTTTGGAACGATGAGTTGCAATCTGTTAGAAGTTCCATCTTGATTTTCGAACTGCCGATACAGGACCCCTTCCTCCAGCCGTAGTTGCATCCATTGTTGAAACAGGGCCCGTGTAGCAGAACTGAACCCTTTTGTCTGGCCAACTTCTGGCTGCTTGGCTCCCTCCTTGTGTCGCTTTAAAACTGGTCCAATATCCTTGTCTTGTAACTGTAAGCTGGAGACATCCATATCTGACACTGCCTCTGGTAATATAATAGGCACCACTGCACTCTCACCTGAGGTGTGCGCTGTACCATCATGTACTGGGCACTTGCGGTTATTACAAGAAATACGAGACATAGCATCTGCATTGTTATGACTGCGACCCTCTCGGTGTACAATCTCATAGGTGAACTCTTGTAGCTTCTCAATCCACCTCGCGAGTTGGCCTTCTGGCTCTTTGAAATTATGTAACCACAGAAGTGAGCCATGATCTGTTCTGAGGCGAAAAGGTCTTCCCAACAAGTAGTGACGAAATTTATTAGTAAAGACCACAACTGCTAATAACTCTCTCCTAGTTACACAGTAGTTTCGCTCCTCCTTACTGAGCAGCCTACTGTCAAAACAGACAACCCTTTCTTTACCATCCTGAATCTGGGATAGAACTGCTCCCACGCTGTGGTTGCTTGCATCTGTATCTAAGATGAAGGGTTTGGAGCTGTCGGGGTATGCTAGGATAGGAGATGAAGTGAGTTTTGTCTTTAGAGCACTGAAAGCACTCATGCAATCACTCGTCCACTTGAAGTCGCTTCCTTTTCTGGATAATTCGTGCAAGGGTTTGGCAACTTCCGCATATCCACGGATGAAGTGTCTGTAGTAGTTTGCCAGACCCAGGAATCCTTGCAACTCTACCAGGCAAGTGGGTGTGGGCCATTCAGTAACCACTTTTGATTTCTCCGGGTCCGGAGTCACTCCTTGCTCTGACACTATGTGTCCCAGATAGAGTACTTTCTTCTGGAAAAACCTGCATTTGTCTGGGTTTAGTGTCAGCCCTGCTGCCTGAAGTCTGGAAAGGACCATGCTCAAATTATCCAGGTGCTCATCAAACGATCGCCCCATGATAATAATATCGTCGAGGTATACTAGGCAAGATGACCATTGCACTCCCGCTAGTACGACATCCATGAGCCTTTGGAATGAGGCCGGAGCGTTGCATAATCCGAAAGGCATAACGTTAAACTCAAAATGACCATCCTGAGTGCAAAATGCGGTCTTCTCCTTATCCTCAGGGCATATCTCAACTTGCCAGTAGCCACTTGCAAGATCCAGAGTAGTGAACCACTTTGAACCTGCCAATGAGTTGAGCGTATCATCAATCCTTGGCAGCGCATATGCATCTTTACGTGTTAGTGAATTAAGTTTCCGAAAATCCACACAGAATCGTAGCGACCCATCCTTCTTTTTCACCAGGACTACAGGAGATGCCCAAGGACTGGAAGATGGCTGAATTATGTTCTTGTCTAGCATATCCTGTAACACTTTCCTGCTCTCCTCTCGCTGATGGAATGGTGTTCTTCGAGGTCTCTGTCGAACTGGTTGTGCCTCTCCTGTGTGAATATGATGTTGCAGTACCTTTGTCTTTCCTATTTCCTTCTTCTGAGGAAACACTGCCTCGTACTTAACCAGCACATCAAACACCCGCTTTCTCTCTTCTGGACTGAATCCTGCAGCAATCCTTTGGGCTATCTCCCAGAGTTTTTCCTCCTTCTCTGGAGTAATCCTTGACTTTGTAGGTTTTGTACAGAAAGGCTCGCCACATTCTTCCATGGTCAAGGATCCAACAGTCACCCCTTCACTGCTCTTCAGTAGCTCCATCCTAGCTAAAGAGTCTCCACAGTACACCGTTATCGCCTCACAACTGGAATTCATCAGACGCACCGGTACTGTTCCATTCTTTGGTATGACTAGAGCATTTGCAACCTGGATCGCCGCCTTCTTGGACATACTTGTCGAGTCTATCAGCCAAGGCCCTTGCTCCAAATCTCTCCCAACTAGTCCACAAACATCCACTTCATGCAAGGGTGGTATTTTGATGGTATTCCTTAATGTGATACAGGCTGTGGTGTACTTCTTTACCTGATCACGCTTTGGAGCCTTTCCTTCCAGTGGCAGAGTCATGCCTGGTTTACTCCTGATCACAATTTTCCCCTCAGCAGGGTCCAACACACAACCATTCAGTACAATGAAATCCATTCCCAAGAGCGCCTCCATAGGTAATCCTTCCACAACAATCACTGGATGTGTGAACTCTCCATTCCCAAGTCTAATTGATGCCACCTTCATTCCTACAACTCTCATGGGATGCCCAGATGCATCAATAAGCTTTTCCGTTCCTCCCCATGCATCCAGCTCTCCACCTTCCGATTCCTCCCACACATCTCTCCGCACAACAGACACGTCCGCTCCTGTATCTACTAAAAAACTGACGGGTACATTCGCCAGATAGCCTTGGATAAAACAATTTCCAGGACCTTTACTGGGAATTGTCAGCACTCGACTCCTTCCATTACCGGGTACCTCACATACCTGTCTAGCCCCCCCTATGACTCTGTAAGGGTAATCAGAACGCTCATCTTTTGACATGACCTCATTAAATTTATTAGTCCTACAGTTCCTAGCTATGTGGCCATGCCGCCCGCACTTAAAGCAACCTTCTCTTTTTGTGGCTCGACCACTGCGTGCTGATTCTAGTTGCCGCAGGCGATTTTCATGTTCACTCAGTGAGCTCTTCATACTTGCAAAACTAAGCTCTTGGGAGGCTTTAAGACCCGCTATCCCTTCAGCTAGCGTCTGAATGCTCTTGGCTAGGTCTGTTCCCTGTGAAGGTAGCCCCCTATCAACATTAACAGGAGCACTCACGTGGACGGTTCGTCTGTGCACAGCCTGGTTGATGCATTCTAGCCTGATTGCCTCTTGTACCGCTTCATCAAGTGTTTTAGGCCCACTCCTCCGAACTCCTATTGCGAGATCACTGTCCTCTTCAAGTAGCACGAGAAATCGGGACATGGCAAACCCACTGGCCAGATCCTCTGATTCTGGGTTTGCTCGTGTAGCGAGCTCCTTCAAGTTCTCTGCCACGGAGGCCCAGTCCTCTCCTTTTTTCCTTTGGTAGGCCCACAGCTTCTCCTGGTATACTAGCCTCTTCGCCTCTGGTTCAAACCTACGAGTTAGGGCTTCGACAGTTGTCTCGAAGTTTTTTCGAGTGTCTGGATCCAGCGTTTCTAGCGTCAGAGCTGCTTGTCCCGTCAGTTTACAGTCCAGCCAAATTTGTTGTTCCGCTTCGTCCCAATCATACATCTCCGCGAGCCCTTTAAACTTTCGGAGCCATGTGTGCCAGTCCCCAGCACCGGAGTACTCGGACGGCTGCGCGACCGGACCACGCTTCTTTACGTTCCCGGTATTCGGAGTGTCTTGCGATGCCATATCCTGCCGACTACGCCAATGTAAACCCCCGAACTACAACCGTTGACGACACACGAGTCTCCAAAATATTTCACAGACGAAAAGGGACACACACCCAACACGCATGCGCATACATTACATCATTATTATTTGCCCAGCCTATTACAGTGGACTTATTCCGTGAACTTTTGGCATCAATTTATTGTCATTGCTAATGAGTTATTTAATAGTGACTTAATCTGTCTAGATTTTGCTTCATGTTTAACAGGTTTGAATCTTAATTTTAACTGTGCGGATACGGATCATAATGACCTTCTTTGTTATTTTGACTTATAATACATGAAAATCACATAATCAAGCAGTGTTAAGTGCATCTCTATGTATAATACTAGACAGACTATGTGTGCTAAGGTTTTGGTTAAGGTTGCGCACTTATAAATATCTCTATATTGAATAGAATCACAACCGCGACAGTTTTTGTTTTACGCATCCCATTCATTCGCGTACACTACCGATCGTTTTTATTTTGATCTTTAAAATTACGTGGTACTCGCATGGAGATACATAATCGAACAAGTAAGATATCGTTGAAATGCAGAAATTTTGCTCTTTCCAGTGGTATACAATTTATTGCGAAAAAAATAAATTTGAAAAAAATTTGTCAACTACCTAATGTAGTACTACTAATTCGATAACCGCGAGCTCCGATGCGTATGTATATACGTGCACTGCAGTCATACTCACTTTTTTTGGACGAATAGCATGAATGAAGGATTCGTTCTATTTCTTCTACGCATCTAGGAACTTGAAGATATTCAATTTTCCCTCTTTCTTTATCCTTTTTGCGGTACAGTATATACGCCGCTATCGACCGCATAGTCCACACACTTGAGCTCGCTTTAGGTCCTTGTGATGCCATGCAGAGGGGTAACTAAGTACCATACTCCAGAAAGCTGAAAATGGCATCGTACTCTTCTTCATCCATAATGCTGCAGCTGACTACTGAAAGCTAATAGCTACTAGCAGCTGCATGCAAAGCGCACCACGTGCAACTTAGAAGACGGAGGGGACAATATTCAGGGCCGCAGCCAGGTCGTCTGGCGGGAAGGTTGATTGATAGCACTGCGGGACTGAAGGGGGGAAGGGGGAGGGGGAGGGTGTGTGTGTGCTTAACTGGCTCGATGCAAAACGCGGGCGGGGCTTATAGGACCTGACACCAACAAAAAACAACCGTGACGGCCAAGCATCGGTTGGAGGCCGGCCCGGGGGGGGGGGGGGGGACAGTATCTGCGGAAGGGGGACAATATCTGCTAGCAGATTATGTCCGGGGGGACAAAATCTGCGGGGGGACAGAATCTGCTCCGACAACGTACTAAGGGCCTGGAGCCGAGAGATTGGACT
Source organism: Eunapius fragilis (assembly GCA_963681505.1). Classification (NCBI taxonomy): domain Eukaryota; kingdom Metazoa; phylum Porifera; class Demospongiae; order Spongillida; family Spongillidae; genus Eunapius; species Eunapius fragilis. The sequence goes on from OY811972.1 coordinate 514,261, forward strand.
AAGCTATAGGGTTACATCATGTACCGTATAATGAAACATGTGTCATGTCATGTTCATTAATAACGTGTGAAAGCTCGCTCTTATCTATGCGTGCATGGGCATTGCTTGGTTTAAGTCCTAAACGATATCATAGTTTAGAACCTCAGTTTAGGACCTATACACGGGCTATTCTAGTGGTAAAAGCATATTCCATTTTAACACGAGATACATGTGTAGTGCAATTAGGACTCAAGTGATTAAGAACAGTCCGGAATGTTCGAGATGTGGGTGTGGCATGGGGAGAGGGATATTTAACCTGATTTGTCTGTACACGTGTAGGCATTCATTATTATTGTGACAGTGTTATATTCTCAACTGTGAACAGTGTAGTTTACACATGCATGCCCAAACCGCTGTTCTCTAAAGCACTAGCAACCGCAAACCGGATCGATCCGGATTGGGGGTGCGTCCACACTAGGTAATTAGCATTCATTGCCCAAACTGGATCAATGCAGTTCGGGGGCGTACCCATGACAAAAATGGCCGTCTCACACAAGAGTTTGGGGCCGTTCATAAATTACGTCACGCTGAGGGGAGGGGGTAGGGGGGGGGGGGGGGTATCAGCCAGTGTGACGATGTATACCACGGTTGTTTGCGGCTGGACATTTAGTTTGATAATTAGAGCGTTGTGTAGAAATCATGGCGGTTAGCTCATTATCGACACCATATATGTTCAACGATGTGCCTTGCAAGATGCTTACATCTGGTGTTATTATATACATATGCCGTAGTACCAGCAATCATCTGGCTTCAAGACACCCACCTGAAACGATAAATTACGCTTTCCAATTAATACACGCGCAACGTTTTCATAGGCATATGAGGTACGGCAAGATCGAATAGGTATGAAAGATGCGCGAATTGCATGTAGCTGCCAATTTTCACGTACAATGATGTACCACTGCCAACACGTTCAGCTGCATTGCAGAGCGTGAAAAACGCATGTCTTATAAGAGAGCAAGCAAAAAGGACACCATATACAAGTATTCAGGCCTTGCGTGGTGTGGCATTTCACTCTGAGAGGAGGATGCATGGCCATGTGTCCCGAAAGCCAAAGTCCAGCTAATAGTGTAGCTCCTGCAACCAATGGCTTCAAATGCTAGTATCAAATGGTTGTCTTACTTCAATAATAGCTAAAACACAAGAGTATAAGATGTTAATGCATATTAATTGTCATTGACCGGTATAAATAATGATGTTATGCTTATCTCTTTGAACGCCATGCAAGTTCGTTGATGCATGCAAGCGTTACACCATTCGTGCATGATTTAGATCTTGCTTGCAGGAATGTGTTGATCAGCCACAACTGGATGATGCGTGCGTATGCTTGCTGCACTTGTAACCATATTTGTACATCTACGAAGTCTTCTCGCACTGCCTTAAGAACCGGCCCATTATTCGGATGACCTCACTTCACTTCACTAATGCACCACTTTATGTACTCTGAATGTGTATCCCAAATCAGTGTAGTGTGTCACTCCTCCTTTTGCTAATGGGTTATCGTTGCAACAAAAGGTACCAGCAAGTTACAATTTGGACACAGGCTTACACTGGGCCCAAGTATGTTCAAATAATTTTATGACTATAAGGTTACTTACAATGGTCATGCAGATTGCACTTGGATCATCTACAATCGTAATCAAGGTGATTTTGATAGCGGACTGTAGGACAAACGGATAGTAGCGATGCGAAGTTTAGCTTACGAAGGGTTGGTTGGCAAGAGAAAAATAGCGGACATTATCGCGGATGGACGTATCGGAGCGGACACTATCGAGGGTAGACTGTACATCGTGCAGGTGACAAACTTTCATGTCAATTCTACAGTATTATAACGTTTAGTTTCGATAATTGTAGATGAAATCTTTTGGTATATATAATAACAGTAAAAGGAATTTGTAAACTTAGCTTCACTGATGTTCCTCCTACACGAACACGTACCAGATCGATATACATGTATAAATGTTCAGTACTATCAGGGCCGTAGCCAGAGGGGATCGTAACCAAGGAAACCCGTAAAATAGCTCAGTATCTCATTGTATCACTCCTGCAAGTATCTCAATGCATGACTTCTGCAGGAGTCAAGTATGTCATGATGTGTGACTCCTGCAGGAGTCAAGTATCTCTATGCATGACTCCTGCAAGAGTCAAGTATGTCAATATGTATGACTCCTGCAGGAGTCAAGTATCTCCATGCATGACTCCTGTAGGAATGAACATTCTCCATGTATGACTCGTGCAGTAGTCAAGTATGTCAGTACGAACGAGTCCTGTTGAGTCAAGGTTCTCAATGCATGACTCCTTCAGGAGTCCAGTATCTCATTGTATCACTCCTGCAGGAGTCTAGTATGTCAGTATGTATGACTCCTGCAGGAGTAAAGTATCTCCATGGATGACTCCTGCAGGAGTCACGTATGTCAGTATGAAAGACTCCTGCAGGAGTCAATTACCTCAATGTATGACTCCTGCAGGAGTCAAGAATCGGTATGTATGGCTCCTGTTGAAGCCAATTATCTCCATGATAGACTCCTGCAAGAGACAAGTATTTCTATGTGCATGACTCCTGCAGGAGTCAAGGCATCACAATAAATGACTCCTGCAAGAGTTACTTATGTCTTTGTATGACTCCTACAGGAGTCAAGCATCTCAGTGTATGACTCCTGCATGAGTCTAGTATCTCTACGTATGACGCCTGCAGGAGTCAAGTATCTCAATATGAATGACTCCTGCAGGAGTCAAGTATATCTATGCATGACTTCTGCCGGAGTCAAGTGTCTCTATGTATGACTCTTTCAGGAGTCAAGTATCAAATGTATGATTCCAAGTATCTCAATATGTGTGACTCCTGCAGAAGTCAATTATCTCAATACATATGACTCCCGCAGGAGTCAAGCATCTCAATGTATGACTCCTGCAGGAATCAAGTATGTCAATATGAATGACTCCTGCAGGAGTCACGAATGTCAGTATGTATGATTCCTGCAGGTGTCAAGTATTTCAATATGTAATGCTCCTGCAAGAGTTAAGTATCTCAATTCATGACTCCTGCAGGAGTCAAATATCTCTATGTATGACAAGTAAATAAAAACATTCTCTACGAGAAAATTGGTGGGATATAGGATTTGATTATGACATTGGTGTAAAAAGCAAGGAAACAAGGTCTTATCAGAAGGGAAAATGTCATAGTCCTATTTTTAGCACATTTCTAGGGCATGTGTTGTTTGTGTGCTAAATATAGGACTATGACATTTTCCCTTCTGATAAGACCTTGTTTCCTTGCTTTTTACACCAATGTCATAATCAAATCCTATATCCCACCAACTTTCTCGTAGAGAATGTTTTTATTTACTTGTTTTCTTTATTTTTTTTCATACCCATTTAATTATACAAGACATTAGTCTCGTACCCAGACCGTCTATGACGTAAGCGATAATCGCTGTAAACAGTATAATCACTACGTCCATACGTATGGACGTAGTGTTTACAGCGATAATCGCTTACGTCATAGACAGTCTGGGTACGAGACTAACAAGACATAGGAGGCGATTGTTGATAAAAGTATTATATTATATAAAAGCGAGTCCTCCAGCCGATTCTGAAGCTATTGGTGAAATTTTCATCGCTTAGAAATGTTCCTGTCCTGAGTTATGCGTTGCCAAGAAGAAGGAGAAGGAGAAGAAGACGACCCGCCCCTTGTTCCGAGACTGGGTACGAGGACGGGCAGTACACTCTTGTTCTCAACAACCACGCGGTTCAGCGACATGAAACAAAAACGAAACTACTCATTTTTGACTTCTAGATCGATTGCTAAAACAAGCTACACGATCCGATCGTCGGGAGTGTTGTTACAGACGGGTCGCGTTTTTTAAATGACATTCATAGTCGTGGTCAAATCCTATATGGAAGTTTCTAACGAGACTTCCGATTCCTGCAGGAGTCAAGAATGTCAGTATGTATGACTCCTGCAGGAGTCAAGTATCTCTATGTATGATTCCTGCAGGAGTCAAGAATGTCAGTATGTATGACTCCTGCAGGAGTCAAGTGTCTCCATGTATGACTCCTGCAGGAGTCAAGTATGTCATTATGTATGACTCAAGCAGGAGTCAAGTATCTTCATGTATGACACCTGCGGATCCGAGTAATCTATCTCCATGTATGACTCCTGCAGGAGCCCAGTAAGTCATGATGTATGACCCTGCAGGAGTCAAGTATCTGCATGCATGACTCCTGCAGGAGACAAGTATGTTAATATGAATTTCTCCTGCAGGAGTCAAGTATTTCCATGTATGACTCCTGCAGGAATCAAGTATGTCATTATGTATGACTCCAGCAGGAGTCGCATATCTCTATGCATGACTCCTGCAGAAATCAAGTATGTCAATATGTATGACTCCTACAGGAGTCAAGTATTTCCATGTATGACACCTGCAGGAGTCAGCTATCTCCATATATGACTCCTGCAGGAGTCAAGTATGTCAGTATGTATGACTCCTGCAAGAGTCATACATAGAGAAACTTGAGTCCTGCAAGAGTCATACATAATGAGATACTTGACTCCTGCAGGAGTCATAAAAAGAGATATTTGACTCCTGCAGGAGTCAAGTATAATTTTGTATGGCTACTACAGGAGTCAAGTATCTCATGGAGATACTTGACTTCTGCAGGAGTCATGCGTATTGACATACTTGACTCCTGCAGGAGTCATGCATAGAGTTACTTAACTCCTACAAAAGTCATACATCATGACATACTTGACTCCTACAGAAGTCATTCATTGAGACACTTGACTCCTGCAGGAGGCATGCATTGAGATACATTGAAATACTTTGCATGACTCCTGCAGGAGTCATGTATGTCATTATGTATGACTCCTGCAGGAGTCGAGTATCACTATGCATGACTCCTGCAGGATTCAAGTATGTCATTATGCATGACTCCTGCAGGAGTCAAGTATCTTAATGTATGACTCCTGCAGGAGACAAGTATGTCAGTATGTATGACTCCTGCAGGTGTCACGTATGTCAATATGAATGACTCCTGCAGGAGTCAAGTATATCTCATTGTATGACTCCTACAGTAGTCACGTATGTCAGTATATATGACTCCTGCCAGATTCAAGTATCTCAATGCATGACTCCTGCAGGAGTCAAGTATGTCATGATGTATGACTCCTGTAGGAGTCAAGTATCTCTATGCATGACTCCTGCAAGAGTCAAGAATGTCGATATGTATGACTCCTGCAGGAGTCAAGTATCTCCATGAATGACACCTGCAGGAGTGATCAATCTCCATGTATGACTTGACTCATGCAGGAGTCAAGTATGTCAATATGTATGACTCCAACAGGAGTCAAGTATCTCCATGTATGACACCTGCAGGAGTCAAGTATCTCCGTGCATGACTCCTGCAGGAGTGAACAATCTCCATGTTTGACTCCTGCAGGAGTCAAGTATGTCAGTATGTATGACTCCTGCAGGAGTCAAGTATCTCAATGTATGACTCCTGCAGGAGTCGAGTATATCAGTATGTATGACTCCTGCAGGAGTCAAAAGAACTCAATGTATGACTCCTGCAGGAGTCAAGTATGTTACTATACATGACTCCTGCAGGAGTCAAGTATCTCAATGAATGACTCCTGTAGGAGTCAAGTATCTCAATGTATGTCTCCTGCAGGAGTCAAGTATGTCATGATGTATGAGTCCTGCAGGAGTCGAGTATCTCTATGCATGACTCCTGCAGGAGTCTAGTTATTTAATATTTATGACTCCTGCAGGAGTCAAGTATCTCAATGTATAACTCCTGCAGGAGTCATTTATGTCATGATGTATGACTCCTGTAGGAGTCAAGTATGTCAATATGTGTGGATCCTGCAGGAGTCAAGTATCTCCATGTATGATTTTTGCAGGAGTCAAGTTTGTCATGATGTATGACTCCTGCAGGAGTCTAGCATCTCAATGCATGACTCCTGCAGGAGTGAAGTATCTCAATGTATGTCTCCTGCAGGAGTCAAGCATCTGCTGCAGGAGTCTAGCATCTCAATGCATGACTCCTGCAGGAGTCAAGTATCTCAATGTATGTCTCCTGCAGGAGTCAAGTATGCCATGATGTATGAGTCCTGCAGGAGTCGCGTATCTTTATGCATGACTCATCATGACTCCTGCAGGAGTCAAGTATGTTATTATTTATGACTCCTGCAGGAGTCAAGTATGTTATTATTTATGACTCCTGCAGGAGTCAAGTATCTCCATGTATGGCACCTGCAGGAGAGTGAACTATCTCCATGTATGACTCCTGCAGGAGTCAAATTTGTCAGTATGTATGACTCCTGCAGGATTTAAGTATATCAATGTTTGTCTCCTGCAGGAGTCAAGTATGACATGATGGATGAGTCCTGTAGGAGTCGAGTATCTCTATGCATGACTCCTGCAGGAGTCTCGTTATTTAATATTTATGACTCCTGCAGGAGTCAAGTATTTCCATGGATGGCACCTGCAGGAGGGAACAATCTCCATGTATGACTCTTGCAGGAATCAAGGATGTCAGTATGTATGACTCCTGCAGGTGTCAAGTATCTCAATGCATGACCTGCAGGAGTATCTCAATGTATGTAGGAGTCAAGTATGTCATGATGTATGACTGCTGCAGGAGACAAGTATCTCTGTGCATGACTCCTGCAGGAGTGAAGTATGTCAATGTGTTTGACTCCTGCAGGAGTCAAGTATCTCCATGTATGACCCCTGCTGGAGTCAAGTAAGTCTGTAAGTATGACACCTGCAAGAGACAAGTATCTCAATATATGACTCCTGCAGGAGTCACGTATGTCATGATGTATGACTCCTGCTGGAGTCAAGTATCTCCATAGATGACACCTGCAGGAGTGAACTATCTCCATGTATGACTCCTGCAGGAGTGAAGTATGTCAGTATGTACGACTCCTGCAGGAGTCAAGTATCTCTTTTCATGACTCCTGCAGGAGTCAAGTATGTCAGTATGCATGACTCCTGCAGGAATCAAGTATCTCAATGAATGACTCCTGCAGGTGTCAAGCAAGTCAGTATGCATGACACCTGCAGGAGTCAAGTATCTCAATGCATGATTCCTGAAGGAGTCAAGTATCTCAATGTATGACTCCTGCAGGAGTCAAGTATGTAATGATGTATGACTCCTGAAGGAGTCAAGTATATCAGAATGTATGGATCCTGCAGGAGCCAAGTATCTCCTTGTATGACTCCTGCAGGAGTCAAGTATCTCCATGCATGACTCTTGCAGGAGTGAACATTCTCCATGTATGACTCCTGCAGGAGTCACGTATGTCAGTGTGTATGACTCCTGTAAGATTCAAGTATCTCATTGCATGACTCCTGCAAGAGTCAAGTATCTCATTGTATGACTCCAGCAGGAGTCAAGTATGTCAGTATCTATGAGTCCTGCTGGCGTCAAGTATCTCAATGCATGACTCCTGCAGGAGTCAAGTATCTCCATGTATGACTCCTACAGGAGTCATGTATGTCAGTGTATATGGCTCCTGCCGGATTCAAGTATCTCAATTCATGACTCCTCCTGAAGTCAAGTATGTCATGATGTATGACTCCTGCAGGAGTCCAGTATCTCAATGTATGACTCCTGCAGGAGTCAAGTAAGGCAGTATGTATGACACTGCAGGTATCAACTATCTGAATGCTTGACTCCTGTAGGAGTCAAGTATCTCAATGTATGACTCCTGCAGGAGTCAAGTATGTCATGATGTATGACTCCTGCAGGAGTCGAGTATGTCGATATGTATGGATCCTGCAGGAGTCAAGTATCTCTATGCATGATTCCTGCAGGAGTCAAGTATGTCAATATGCATGACTCCTGCAGGAGTCAAGTATGTCAATGTGTATGACTCCTGCTGGAGTCAAGTATCTCCATGCATGACTCCTGCAGGAGTGAACAATTTCCATGTATGACTTTTGCAGGAGTCACGTATATTGGTATGAATGACTCCTGCAGGAGTCAAGTACCTCAATGTATGACTCCTGCAGGAGTCACGTATGTCAGTATGTATGACTCCCTTGGGATTCAAGTATCTCAATGCATGACCCATGCAGGAGTCAAGTTTGTCATGATGTATGACTTCTGTAGGAGTCAAGTATCTCTATGCATGACTCCTGCAGGAGTCAAGTATGTCAATATGTATGACTCCTGTAGAGTCAAGTATCTCAATGTATGACTCCTGCAGGAGTCAAGTATGTAATGATGTATGACTCCTGCAGGAGTCGAGTATGTCACTAAGTATGGATCTTGCAGGAGTCAAGTATCTCTATGCATGATTCCTGCAGGAATCAAGTATCTCATTGTATGACTCCTGCAGGTGTCAAGTATCATGATGTATGATTCCTGCAGGAGTCAAGTATCTCTATGCATGACTCCAGCAGGAGTCGATTATGTCATGATGTATGGCTCCTGCAGGAGTCAAGTATCTCTATGCATGACTCCTGCAGGAGTCAAGTATGTCACTGTGTATGACTCCTGCAGGAGTCAAGTATCTCAATGTATGACTCCTGCAGGAGTCAAGTATGTTATGATGTATGACTCCTGCAGGAGTCAAGTTTCTCTATGCATCACTGTGTAAAAAGGGTTGTTATACGATACTGTATACTGGTGCGTATGGAGACGTTATACGCAGTATTGCCGCATTAACGTCTCCATACACACCGTTATACATATGTTGCACGCTGCTAATTAATGTTATCCACAGCGCTTTACAACCCCTTTTACACAGTGCATGACTCCTGCAGGAGTCAAGTATCTCCATGTATGACACCGGCAGGCGTGAACTATCTCCGTGTATGATTCCTGGATGAGTCATATTAATGACTCCTGCTGGAGTCAAGTATCTCAATGTATTACTCCTGCTGGAGTCAAGTATGTTAGTATGTATGACTCCTGCAGGAGTCAAGTATCTTAATTTATGACTCCTGAAGTAGTCAAGTACATCATGATGTTTGACTCCTGCGGGAGTCATGCATCTCTATGCATGACTCCTGCAGGAGTTAAGTATGTTAATATGTATGACTCCTGCAGGAGTTAAGTATCTCCATGCATGACTCCTGCAGGAGTGAACAATCTCCATGTATGACTCCTGCAGGAGTCACGTATGTCAGTATGTATGACTCCAGCAGGAGTCAAGTATCTCCTTGCATGACTCCCCCAGGAGTCAAGTATGTCAGTATGTATGACTCCTGCAGGAGTCAAGTATCTCAATTTATGACTCCTGCAGGAGGGAAGTACGTCATGATGTATGACTCCTGCAGGAGTCAAGTATCTCTATGCATGTTTCCTGAAGGAGTCAAGTATGTCAATATGTATGACTCCTGCAGGAGTCAAGTATCTCCATGTATGACACCTACAGGAGTCAAGTTTTTCAATCCGTTTATCGGAAGGGGCCATTGCCCCCTAACCTTTTTTAAAAGGGGGGGGGGGAGGAAGTAGTCTAGTATCCAGACCCCTCTTGTATGTTAACATCTGTCGAAAGTTTATATCACTTGTGCATAGGTTTAAAATTGAGGTCAGATCGATCCCTCCTCCCCCCCCCCCCCCCCCCCCCCCCCCCTGCGCTATAGGCATGCCTATGTGTTTGTCCCATGCCAAGCCTTTAAATCAACTTCCTACTCATCAAATGTGTAACAGTACTTCCTGTACTCTTGTAAGCCCAGGGTACGGTGGCAATGCAGACATGCTGATGTGTGCATGTAGGAGAGGAACTACAAGATAATCCATTCTGCACTATACACCACCATTCGTTCCCAGATGTCCACACACACTCGTACACACACCAAACTTCTACCGAACCCTTCAGCTCTGCAAGGGAAGGGCATTGACCATTTTGCCAACTTGTTGACCCCCCAGTATCTATTAGTATTCTGCACTGAAAGAACGAGTAGGAGTGTGTGTTCCTTCTCCGTCCCCCACAATCACTCCAGCTTGACATTGACACATTGGTTTGTACTGGACCTACTTGGGGTTGTGTGCATGTGTGTATGTGTGTGTGTGTGCGTGGTTTTGCGCGTGTTTGCGTATGCATGTGTGTGTGGTTTGACATGTTGCCCATGCCATTGGGAACCATTTCATTAACCCTCTTTTCCCATTCAATAGATTATCATCCACTATGGCAATGAGGAAATGAGAAATCCTGTGCAGCTGTTCTTAGAAGCTATGAGTGTTTGCATTGTGAAACTCTGTCGTATTGCCTTCTTGTGAACACACTTGTTTTATGTAGTTGTATGGTTATTGACTATTTAAAAGTTGTTATCGATAATAATCTTAAAGGCATATGCACTGACAAGTTTAAATGACACAGGCAGATAATTTCTGGTACCGTCAGTGACTTTGGCAATGTCATATCAGAACAGCCTTAGGGGTTGTGGCTCTTGCCAACCACTAAGAATTAACTACACTGCAACCGTATCTGGTGTTGGCAGGATGGCAATGTAGCTATTGTAGCTAAGGGGGTGGGGCACACAATTGTGTTACTATTGAACATGACTTAAACCATGGTGAAGGGTTTCCCCTACTCAGGGACATTGATAGAAAAGTCCCCCCTCCCCCCCCCTCTTCCCCTCTACCATATATTGCCAACCTATGCATCAGAGGCTGTTCTATACATGGGGGTAAATATTCACTGTCCATTGCTGGGATCAGGTAATAGCAATTTTAAGTCAGTTGTCCCCTCCCCCCTGCCCTGCTGCATATTGCCATGCTCACAGACTATGAGAAAATATTATTGCTGGAGGAATAGAAATAATGTTGTAGCATGGTAATATGCATATGTTAAGGGTGGGGGGGGGGGGGGGG